>JABFPI010000142.1:0-12534 GCA_022817465.1 Embidobia sp. ZL-2020 | reverse complement strand
ATTTAATAAACCACTCTTGTATTAGAATCTTTTTCAAGCTTATCTTTGCCAACTTTAACAAATTTATCTTTTTCATCGAGGAAAAAATTTATTGCGGAAACATTATCTTTTTCAAGAACATTTGAAATTTCACTATTTATTTATTTACGTGAAAAGGGCTTTATTGGAATTGTCTTTATTATCTATAAGTACGGGGTGATTTAATTTCTTAAGTCTGTGTATAATTTCAAAATTAATAAATTCGTCAGGAAAAAGGTTCGTTGTCAAAATTTGTTTTACTAAATCTAAATCTAAATTTTAAGAGGATAAAGCTATTGCCGAAATGTCAATTAAATAGCTTTAACTACTATAATTTGGTGTTCTTCTATTTGCAATTTAATAATTATATTTTCTATCTTTGTAATTATATAATGAGAACAAATAGTATATAACTTTACGTAATAAATTTTTTAATAATAATATCCGTCTAAACAGTACATACAGTTTGCAGCGAAAACAGTTGGATGTTTCCATTTCAATATTAGCGGTAAAAACCCGTTTCTACGGAATAATTCCGTTATGACAGCGGAATACATAACTTTGATTACAATTTTCTGCTAAAATCGCGCCGATAATAAATTTTTTTGGCAAAATTAACACTGATTTTCCGTTTACATTTCAAGAACGGGCAGCCATTGCTATAATCAGGAATATTTTCTCTCAATGTACCGAAGTTTGATTATACGATGAGAACATGTAATTCTACATTTTTTACACAAAAAGTGGATCAAATGTAACACTTGTAAACTACCAAAATAAATAAATATATAAACGACTGCTAGTTTGACAAATGTATGCAAAAATAAGAATGTGAAAATATAAACATTTGATTGTTTGCTTACACGTTTTTATTTCATTTAATAAAATCTGATAATAAAGAATTCTGATAAAATTTTTGAAAGTTAATTTGTACAATAACTGAATACTTCAACATTTAATCAATGTTTTAATAAACGTTTATTCCTTGATTCATTTATTTCATTCTGAAAACATCAATTATAAAATTAGCTACTAATTAATATAAATTATTTACATTATATTTAATCAATGATTAAATGTAAAGAATGTTTTCACCATAAGTGCAGGAAAAGTGCTGTATTTCCCCATTGTTTAGCATGGAAAAGTACTAACTAATGGGAAAAGTGAGTACTTTTGTGTCATTTTTAATCAATTTACTTGTTCCAATAACAACATAATAATTTTGTTGATTCAACTAAAAAAATTCCATGGATTTATATTATCTCTTTTATTAAATCACTGTTATTCCCGTAAAACGGAATGTGACGATGATTAATTTCTTCTAAATATAGTATGAATCAGATTGAACCGAGTGGATTCAACATTAGAATCATATACTACAACTGCAACCGTCGCGCTGTCTTAATTTTCGCTGCCTTTTGTTTAACCCGCCAGTGGGTGCGTATTTTTTACCTCTTTGTATATCAATAAAAAAAGGTGAATCGGTCTTCTTGCAGTTTAATTATTGTATCAGCTTTTTTGCGCAAAATAATAGAGACAAGAAAACAATCCATTGCTTTATTAATTAAAGAAAGTATTTAAAATAATTTTACTGATGTTTAAATGGTATATATAACATTAATTACATTAAAATACACAATCTGTTATTATATAATAGGTTAATATCTGATACACACATTTTTAATTTTCTACGGTTTTTGTTATGTTATTGACTTTAATGTGCACGTCCATTACTACTTAATAACAGAAAAACCATCGGGGTCAATTTTTAACCAAGCTATACAGCTTAATCACACAGAAACATTTGTTTGAAAAATATACAATTTTGTATGCTGTCTTAAATTAGTGTCAATAACTTGAGATAGTTTTAATTTATACAAAACTAAATTTTAATGAATATTATATGTTGATAAGCGATATATTAATTAATAAGTTCGTACATCTAGTTGAATGTTTTGAAAAAAATTAAAAGAATAAAAATACACTTTTAAAATATTTAAGTAAATTCAAATGGAGATATTTTAAAATTATTAAGAGTTTGTCAACTTTTAACTCTTTGTAACTCATTGCAAGAGTTACTAACTCAAAATTATTCAAATTACTTATGCGTTGAGTTTGTTAGAGTTCCAACGAGTTATAAAGAGTTGCAAATAATTATATGTATATGTGATAGCTATTATTGTTTGGCTTTTAATTAATTTATCTCAAAATTTTTTTGGTTTTAATAAATTGTTCTTTCATCGTAGAAAAAATATATGATTAAAAAAAATTTTAATATCACAATATTAATTAAAAAAACAAACATATGAATATTATTATAAACATTCAACAGTAAACAAATTAATATTTCAAAATACACAATAATGACAACAAATCTTAAATAAATCGTATTACAAATGATAAATAATGGACCAATTGTAATGCTATTGATACTGCTAGGTAACTCTCAGTAACTTATTGTAACTCTTTGTAATTCATTGGAACACGGGCAAAGACGGCGTGTGAATTATTTGAGTAATTTTAAGTTAGTAACTCATGCAAATAGTTAGTAACTCTTGCAATGAGTTATAAAGAGTTAAGAGTGGACTAGCCCTTGGAATTATTATACATTCTATTATTATATCATATATTTGTATACATTTTTTTAATCTGCATGTATCACTTATTAATATAGAATAAGAAACACGTGTAATATAAATCAAGTATTAGTAATAATAAATTTTATTGCAAAATAAGTTGAACATAGAAAAAAATGTGTATCTTTAGAAGTTAAATACATATTTTACAAATTAACAATTTTACAGTTATAATAATTTTAACATTTATATAACAAATTAAAATTAAGATAGAATTAGTTACGAGTATTATTAATTAATTCACGTTTAAAACAAATTTAAAATTATAATTATAATCAATTTTATATATACAAATTTGGTAGCGTTTAAAAACCAAAAATATATAATAAATTTTGATAATTATAAATACGAAAACTAATTATTTAAAATGTAAATTATTGATATTGAAATTGTCATAGTTAATTGATTTGATACAACAATTTGGCCTAAAATAAGCTACAAAAATAATTTAATCGAAAAAAAGCACGTTGAATAATTGTGTTTAATTAAAATAATTAAATCATATACATTTCCTTACATATTAACCCTCTATATATCAAGATGATCATAAACGTATAGGTGTGAGTGGAGAGGGGGTTCGTCCAATAAATTTATATGCATTTGGATGCATGTGTTTTTAAATGCTCTTATTGATTCAGAAATTTATATGCTTTAGTCAAGTTTAATCATATTGGTTAAAACCAACGTTTATTTAATGGACACGAACGTAAATGTAACAGTAAAGAAAACACGTGATATAAAAAGGGTTCAACCAATTTTTTGTTACACTTGAAGCATTAACTTCTATCGGCGTTACTATGCTATCTTAAAATTGGAGATTTGGCGTCAAAAATAAATTTTCTTATTTGTTTTAAAATTCGATTCCGATCAACCTATGCACCAATGTCGATGATCAAAAATATTCTTCATCCTGAGAGTCTATAACATAATCTAATAATTGGTTTCGTGATTTGTATATTGATCGTAAATACGATTGCAAAAAGCACATTTGGTGATTATCATTACTAAGCTTTCAAAAGGATAAAAATTTGCTTACTTTTGTCAAAAAACTAAAATTGATATTTCATTAATTTAACGAGGTTTGAGCATTAAGTAGGACACGGATATCTTTTGTCTTTTTTAAGCTCATTATTTTTCCATAAGAAATTTTTCTCCTCGAAAATCCATTATAAATAAATAACTTTTAAAATGTACATAAAATAATTAAAAACAAACATGTGTTCAAAATTTCAAGTAGATTCAACGCGATAATTATAAAGATATTGCACTTTAAATATTTTACATTTTAACATACGTCTTATGGAAGGGAGGTTAAAATATACAATTTTTGAAATTAAATATATACAAATTTTATATGTTGTAAATATATCTGAAATTTTGCGTATGAGTTCCTTATTATTTAAACAATATAAAAATAAAATTGAATCTTAGAATTTCTTTTATGATCGAACCTCCTTAATGATTTTCTAATGAAACTTGAAAAAACAAAAAAAAAATTTTTTTATGCATACATACAAGTTGGCGAACAAAAAAATCAAAAACCCAACAGATTTTTACACAACTTCATCTACATGGTTTTTTTATATCACTAATTTATTTTAACATCAAACGTGACATTACCAAGCTTAAAACCCTCTTATACATAATTTCAGAAAAAAATCATTGATTTACATTTTTGATCCGCCATTGAAGCCACTATGTTGAATTTTATAACTTGGACATTTGACATAAAATAAGCAAGTTTAAAATTCGCTGTATACGTATTTTTAGAAAAAACTGTTGAATTTGTATTTTTAGTCCACCATACTAAATTTTGCAATTTTGGCATAAAATACGGAATCATTGAAGTCAACATACATAAAAAAATTATTTTATTTTTTCTTAATATTCTTTTTTACTTTAATGTGCCCCTGAAAGGGGCACGTTAAAGGTTGATTATTTCTATATCCCTGGTAAAAATGATCATATATTAACCATATAATAAAAATATATTGACAATATATGTTTACCGTGAACATATATTCTTAATATATTTTTAATATATTTTTATTATATTGCGAATATATGATACAATTGTTTAATATATTGTTATTGTATTTCGGGAAAATATCAATATATTGGTAAAAAGATTCAATATATTGAATATATATTGCACACATTTCCATATATTAACAATATATTGAATTTTTTTCCAATATATTGACATTGTACCAAAATACAATAACAATATATTGAAAAATTGTACCATATATTTAAAATATATTAAAAATATATTGAGAATATATGTACACATGGTAGAAATATATTGCCAATATATTTTTTATATAGTCATTTTTTATATGATCATTTTTACCAGGGATATGTATTTCATCAACATTGATTTTGTATAATAACGCTGCAATTTGTTTTTGAAACGACACTACAACTTAAAAAATAAATGTCAAAACGAGTTCTACTAACCAAAAATATTGGTATAAGATCTAACGTAAGGTCTCATATTAGATCGAACGAGCGCATTTCGCATGAGATCTATAATATGATTTAATATTAGATCTAATATATAGAGCACTGTTTCAATAACAAAATCCAACATGAGATTTAACATTAGAACTAATGTAAGACAATATTCAATATAAAATCTAACGTCAGATCTAACAATAGATAATAATGTGATAACAATAGATAATCAAATGTACGATCTAAGGTTAGATTTAATAGCAGATCTAATGTTAGGTATTTTTATATGATAAATTCAATACTATATTCAATGTTAAATCTAATAGTATATTCCGTCTAATAAAATTTAATTTTGTTAGATTTTATGTTAGTATAATATTTTATACTTCCTCATATTAGATCTAATGTTAGATTTAATGATTTATACCATTTTACGATATTTCTCATATTAGATCTCATTAGATCTCTGGTTAGATCTTATGTGAAATGCGCTCATTAGTTCTAACATAAAATTTAGTCGCAGATCTTACGTTAAATCTTCAGTTCTCTATTTTTGTAGGGCTATTAATATACAATCAATCAATCTTAAAAATCAAAATGCTAATGTTCCAAATTTGCTAAAAATTGAATAAATACAAGCTTTTTCATTATACTGTTTATTTTTTCTATAAATTTTAGGAATTGTGATAACAGTCCATAATGTCGGCAATGTAGGAATCACAACACATTCTCTGAAAGCTCTTGGGGGAAATCGATTCCGGCGAAATCGAAGGACTGATGATTCGAGTAACTCACCCGTATGGCTTCCTCCTCGGCGGCTTCCTCTTCTTCGGCTTTCTTCTGCAACTCGTCGTACGACATCGCGACAATGGCGAGGATTAAGTTCACGAGGTAGAACGATCCCAAAAAGATAATAACGATGAAAAACAACATGTGCCAGGGGCCCGCAGAGCGCAGCACCAGCTGATATAGGTTCTCCCAGTCATCCTGGGTCATCAAACGAAACGCGGAAAGCAGCGCCCACCCGAACGTATCGAAACTAGTGTATCCGTAATTTGGGTTTTCTCCGTACCCTTGTAAACATATGTAATCCGGAGGACACGTTCTGCAAATCCAACGTTGTTTAGTTTTTCGTTTAGCGGCGTCTTGTTAGAAGACGAGTAGTGCTTTATTAAACATACTTACCCAGCTCCCGATGAATTCCCGCATAAAGGCGGATTACCGGATTCATCAACATGCCAGTTTGCTGTGGGATGAGGAGAATAAAAATCCGTTAGCTCAGCCGAAAAATGTATCTTTTCGAAAGGTCTTCTTCGCGGCTCAAATTCACGTTGGTTATTTTGCAATGCGAAACCTTTTGCTTTTAGTTGAACACATAATGTCCAACTGGACTTTGTTCAAAATTGTTCGAAATACAGCTTAGTCATGCATTAAGTATCGACAAAATATTTTGGAATCAATTAAGTTAATGTCTTTACATTATTTGTGAAAGATCTAAAGGAAATTGGCAATAAAATTTGTAACACTTTTTATTGGTCTGGGTTCAATAAATCAAACATTACAGTTTTACTCCGTCTCGCGCACATTTGTGCGTTAATATAATGCTTGTATTTACAAGCATTATATTAAACTGACCAACTTGCGTAGGCGCACATTTTGTGTAGGCGTTCAATACGTTTCCCCGCTGTATATGATTTTAAATTTTGATTTGAATGGGTGAATACAAAATAACTTCATTCAAGTTTGGTAGTATCATTGTTTTATAATCCATTTAATAACTGAATTTCGTCGATAGTTAATACTAATCAGATCACTAATATGACATCAAGAAACTTGGTATAAGTTAACTTCGTTTTCTGACGGACTTGTCAAAATGTTCGCCCGACAGTTGTTTGGAAATAATTAAATCATTAAAAGTTTCTTAAACTGATTTGCTGTCTTTTCGTTCTTCACCTTGTCGTTTATCATTAACATTTAGTTGATTTCATTATGTCTCATAAATTATGATGTTATCTTTTGCAGTCAAGTAGAATAATTAATAGAGTACCTATTCTTACAATAACAAAAAGCGTAATAGAATGTCTTTTAGTATATGAAGGAGATAATGTTGTTTAATTTTTCGTTAAGTAACAAAAGATCATTGTTATACTTTTTCCTCTGGTAACTATAATGAAATCATTATTAATTGCAATTAGTCATAATGTCCTATCAACAGTGTTAATAAAATATAATAATTAGTCATAATGTCCTATCAACAGTGTTAATAAAATATAATAATTAGTCATAATGTCCTATCAACAGTGTTAATAAAATATAATAATGTAGGCAAGATTTTAATAATTTTTGCAAGAATGAAACTGCATTAGTAATCTAATGGACATTTAAAAAAATGTTTCAACTATTCATGTAAAATAATTTCCTAAGAATTGTTTTTTTTAATATTATTACAACTACTGTATTTGAGAAACTACTCACAGAGTTCATAAATTAATCAAATAAATAAGTAACCAACGTAAATTTGAAATAAAATAATTTTTTCTAATTTTTGTTAAAAAATCCATTGAAATAGGTGAAATTAAAATTTCCATTGCAAACTACAATTATAATTGAACAAAACTGTTTAACTGGAATGAGTAGTTACAATTTAAACTATTTGAATAATAATCATATTAATGCAGCAATGACTATTGAAACGAATTTTATTTGAAAAAAGTAACATGTGTATTCTAATCGTTCTCAATGGATTTTTTTAAACAAAAATATAGCTATTGAAAAACCAAAGAAAATAACTCTTTGAAACTAATTTTCTGTATATCTATGAGAAAATCTGAAAAATCTGCAAAAGTGACCCTGCAAAAAATGCACAATTTAGCCAATTTGTAGATCTCCCACATTTACAGAGATTTATCCAAAGAGTAAATTGTTCATCGAACTGACAAAGTAACGACAAATCTAAAACAATTCAGACTTACTTTTGTTACTAACGAATTTCTCCCAGTTTTCGTTAGTAAGGTTGCCCCACGAACCGTCCTCCGGGAACTTTTTGATGCACTTTTGCGTCAACACCCCCATATAAATCTGAAGACCCATCAGTGCAAAGACGGACAGGGAGAACATTGTTAGGATTATCACATCGCGTAGATTCTTAACTGACTCTATCACAGCACCGACAATGGTTTTGAGACCTAAACAAGCAAATCAACGTGAGTACTGAGTAGGCCTCCGCATCGGGCGGTCTCCGAGAAAATTCCCTAGCAATTCACGCTGCCCAATCGAACCCAAACTTTTCTCTCGCAACCCTTTCATTTGCTTGCCCAGCCCGCGAGTTGTAAATAACGTCGGTTACTGTAACTGTTCTCTGCGTGTAAAACTGACTACACTCTAACTTCTAATAGTAAGTACGTAACTAAGTATCGAGTGTTCAAACGATTAACTAACTCTCTCGTTCTTTGTTTAAGACTCGAATCAAGACTAACCCATGCTGGAGAAATTCCCAGGTCCCCGCGCGACCCAAAAGCGCCTTTGGCTAAAGACGTTTTGGCTGCGCGGCGACTTTACCGATCAACTGCAATATCAATTGTCACAGGCAGGTGAATCATGTGATTGTTAAGTACAACTGATACTTGAAATTGACTTGGAATAAACAAAAAAACTGAGAAAAAAAAACTGAAAATAAAGAAAGAAGATACATTGATCAAGAATCGTTAGCAGAACTATGTTACTATGCCTCTACGTCATTCTAATCTCTAAAGCATACCTGGTACAATAGCGACAGTCTTCAAGGCTCGGAGGACTCGAAATGTCCTAAGAGCAGCAAGGTTGCCTAGATCTATTCCCATCGTCACATAACTGCAATACACCCGAACATAACACACATTACAGTAATAAAAAAATTTGACCAAACAAAAGTGAGTGTCGATTGAAATCATTACGGTTAACGGAAGAGTAGTAACAAAATTATGAGCAAATCGATAATACGGACAAATAATTGTCATTAGTCTACGTCCTATAGCCTACCATATTATTAGTGACATCGTTAATGTAAGGGTCTATTACTGCATGCAAATGTTGGAAATTGCGTGCTAGATTCACCGAAGTGCATTTGTCCTAACTTTATTCACTTGTTTGCTTGACTACCTTACCTGTCCAATAATTTGCTATCAAATCTAAAACTAGATCTGGAAGAAGTCTGATTCAGTGTAACGTTGAAGTTGAATTTTGATTCGGAATTATCTCAGATTTGACAATTAAAAGGAGTTGGAACAGGGTTCGGTAAAAGAGAAATTGGAGACAATCAAACACTTCGGTGTTTCCAACACGTTGTATCATCAATTACTCAAATTTCAAACACGAATGTGGATTAAGCTATTGAATTATTTAAATATGGACATAGGACTATTCTACTACGTTTATCGAATAGTAAGTAACTCTTATGTTCCTAACTATTCTAATGATGGATCACAAAGATAGAAATGCCTCAATTCTGAATCCAAGTAATGTACTATATCAATTAAACTCTATACTCAATATTCATAATGTATAAGTAATAACTCTAAAAAGTAATTACTCTAAAAAGTTTGGATCTGTTTGGTTTATGTTTTAATGTGTCTAACGTATGACTTCTATTGGATTCTTATCAACATCAGTGACTTGCTGTTTGGTGTTTAAGTGTTACTTTTACTGCACTTTTTAAATAAATTTTATTTAATCAATGAAAATCAATCAATGCGTTCATTTAAGACTTGTTAAACAAAGTTGAGTTTAGTCAATTATTTATTGTTCAATCATTTTAGTAGCAATAAAAGAGAAGTAAAAGAGTAAATCAGCAGGAAGTTAAAAAACAAAATTTCAATTAAACAGAAACATACAAAAGAGTACGTCATGATTACGTTAGCAAGTGCAACCCACATGAAGGGTGCGTTTCTAGTAGTCACTGACCGTCTAAAAACCACTTGAGTTCTAACTCTTATAAAAGCCAGTGATCAAAAAGTGGCTCTTGAACACCTAATTCTAATACAAATAACTGTTCAAAGTATAACATATATGTGTAAATAATTCGAACTCATGGTCTCGTCCGGTGGCCGGGCTGCGTTTTATTTTATCTTCGCAGGCGGTTTTCGTTTCGAAAACCGTCAGACTTCATCCTAAAACGGATCGAAGTCTTTTTGAGAATTTCATATTCATCCAATACTGTGTCAGAATTGGCTCATTAACTATTTACTAGGTTTATAATCATTTTATGACGATTTCAGTAGTATGCGTTTGTGGGTACAAATAATGTAGCAAGTGAATAAGTGATGAGACAGAAGGTCCTTCATCGAATGTCTACAACGTTACAATATTTGTACCCTTTACTGGTATATCAAGAAACAATTAAATTTGTTCTTTGCAATGAATAAGAAAGGCGCAAGTATACAGGGTCTTCCATTTGAACGTTCAATGCTTCATTTTACTATACAACGTATAACAGTATGGTATAATCAACCAAAATGATACCCTACTTATCAATTGCTCTTGCGGAGTACTACGGATACGGTTTACACGGAAAAGGACTTATCGCTGCGTTCGTAATCAACAAAATGGAGTTATCAAAACTTGAAAAACATGTTTGATCAACTTCATCGGATAATCAATTAGATACAGGTTAGCTTTACTTTCGTTAATCAAAACGTAGGAACAGTTGTCTACTCACGCTAAAGCTATAACTACGAAGTCGAGCCAATTCCATTCATCTCTAAGATAGGTAAAAGGCTGCAGAATGAAACCCCTCCCCATCTCCGTAACCGCCGATTCAAATGTGTAAATTCCGGTGAATATAACTCTGTAAATGTTCCAAATTAATTATGTAGTTAAACCAGGTTTCCACGTTATTTGAATGCGAATACGTAGCTTTGGAGCATACTTTAGCAGTTTGTCAATTTTTTAAACAGAGATGTCTGCTCACTGTTGTAAAATGTAGTTTTTTTCTTTTTTTTTGGAAAAAAACCTATATTAAATCGTTATTCGACTGCTGAAAAGTGACTTTTCAGGATTTCTACGAGAGGTTGTCAAATGGAATTCCTAATGGATTTGTATTCCTAAAGGATTTCTGATCCTCGCAAGTCATGTGTGGATTGTAATTGAAAGTATAAATTCTGATTTCGAATTTAAAATGAGATTTGTAGTTAATGTTTCAATTTTACACTTTAGATCTTTTCATTGCTTATGATTCCATTGTTTTAACTACGTTGAACGGTGCATATTTTTGGTTAAATTCGTTTATCTGTCAGTCTCATTGTCCTTTTTTAGAGATCTTTAAAAATCTTCATAGTTGAAACAGTTAAACATTGAAATCAAGTTTGGGGTCAAACTCTTTAATAATAACTTGATTTAAAGTCGTTATGAATAAATTATAAAAAGGATTTAATCATATATTGAATACTCAAATTTAATTTACCTGGTAAATTATATAAAAATAATCAAAAAATCAAGATCTTAATGTTTGTATTTTAATTTCAAGCTCCTTTGCAACTCAACATAGGAATTCTATGTAGTTTTTTTTCTCGAGAAATCATTTTTAGTTTAGGTACCGATTTTTTAACAAATTGATTTTGTAAAATAAGAATCTTATAATAATATATTTGTTAAGAAGTATTAATACTGTATATATATTTTTTGCAGAGCTTACTCGGTGGATTCAATGGTGGGCGAAGTAGGCATGATCATGAGTATGCAGTTAACCAAAATCGTAGTGATGATGAAGAGAGAAAATATTGGATGCACCAGGATATAGATGGCCACACGTCGTATTGGATTAAATGGATCGAGGATCCACAGCGCATCCGTTGCTGAGAATCTAAATATGTCCTTCCCTTTGCTGATAACCACGAATGTCTATAATAAAAATTAATACTTTTTTTAAAACAGAGTTACGGATTTTTTAACAACATTACTTTGAAAAACAGAAGATTCAGCAACATCTACAAAATAAAAAATTAGTTTTGTTTTAAACAAAGTAACTAATCATTTGTCGTTATAAAAAATTTTCCATTCTCATCGAATCCATAACTTAAAAATTCGATAATTCCAAATGAACCACAAAAGAAATTCAATAAATCACGTGGAAAAAAAGTCTGGGTATCATCTAATAAAATCATTCAGACTTCGAGACATTATCCAGAGAAGCTTTTCCACGAAGGAAGTTGTAATTATAATTAAGTTAAAGTTCCTAAGGAACGGAGCGTTAATGAAGATTTCTTTAAAATTATAACGTTATTCGATTTTATTTTATATTTACTTCTCGCTCTTGCTGAAACTGCACTATAATCGATGAAAATTCGTGCAAGAAATTTGTTTAAATGAGCAATTACGCAGTTTCGCAAAACGTGTTTCAATTCGGAAGTGCAGTAGATCTGCTCAGTGTTAGAAATACCAACAAATGATG
>JABFPI010000141.1:0-12549 GCA_022817465.1 Embidobia sp. ZL-2020 | reverse complement strand
ATGTTATAATAAATATATTTTGAATTGAATTGATAATAAAAAGAATAAAGAGAAATTGTATTTAGCATCCTCATTCTATTAAAAACATCACAAGTATCCCTTGCAGTGTAAAACGAGTGATGCAATTAATTAAGTAAGACAATTAATATAAAGAAAAGGGTGATATGCAATTGCGCCTACTTTGATAATTTTGTATGCAATTGCGCCGAAATTCCGTGTCAATTGCGCCTAGTTCTGCGTTAATGCAGTTGCGCCGATTTTTATAATTGCGTATGCAATTGCGCCTAATAAAATAGATTCCTATATCATCTAATACATTGACACGTCTTAATGAGATTTGATTGTATGTTTTCAAGTTCGGTTATATACCTTATGTTATTATTTTGATTTTGATTGAAATTGATCACGACTAATTCAGTTTTAACTCAGTTCTTTCAAAATGTTTACCACGGTAACGGAAAAAGGGAAATCGCTCATCATTGAATGCGAATATAAATATCGCAAATCCATTTTTCTAAAAAGAAACTTTGTTTGGAAATGAAGATGCACTGGAAAAAAGTGCAACGCATACCTGTGGACCAATAGTGACGAAAAGGAAATTATAAAAATTTCAGATAACCACAACCACGACCCACCTCAAAATTTGCAACGTCAAATTCTTTCGAACATCGTGAAAGTGAAAGCGGCCAGTGATATTAGTTCGCGACCGGCTAAATTAGTACAAAAAGAACTGCCATCGCTTCCTCAAGACTATCGGGAAAAAGTGACGACAAAAGACCTGGAACGGTCGCGACATAATTCATATAAAGAACGGCGGAAACTCTATCCAAAATTACCTGAAAATCTAAAGGATGTACACGTTGCTTTGACAAAAATTTCAAGTCAAATGATCACCAGTTATGGAGAAAGCCTTTTGCTCATCAACGATGAAGTGAAAAACATAATTGTTTTTTCAACCCCGACAAACATGAAGTTTCTTGCTGGAGCTAAAAAAATAATGATGGATGGCACGTTTCAGTACTGCGCGCGTTACTTCTATCAGTTTTTTACAATTCATGCTGTCAAAAACGGGTAAAATTAAAAAAACAGTTTTCATTTATTTATAAAATTGCTTTTTATAAAAACAATTTTATAAATTGCATTTTATTTTCAATTTTTTTTTATTTCAGTTTTTACATCCCTCTCGCATTCTGTTTGTTGTCAGACAAAGAAACAGACACGTATGTATCACTGTTCGAACATCTTAATAATTGGTGTTTGTCAAATTTAAACATCGTCTTCATCCCAGAAGAAGTAGTTATTGATTTCGAACAAGGAATTCATGCCGCTGTCGGCGAGGTTTGGCCAAAGTCAATCATCATTGGATGCCGATTTCATGCTACTCAAGCGTGATATCGCAAAATTCAAAGCCTGGGTTAGTTAACTAATAGCATTTTTTATTTTAATTTTTGTTTTTTTTTGTTGAATTTGTTTTTGTAACTCATTGTTTTTTGTTTTTTGCAAAAATTATTATTTTTGTTCTTTTTTGTTGAATTTGTTATACAGGATTCACGTTTTTGTATAAAAATGAATCTTCCTTTGCGGGTCAGTGGCTCAATTGGATTTTCGGTCTGCCGTTTTTTCCGAGTGATAAAGTCGAGGATACTTTTGTTGAAGACTTCATGTCCGAAATCCCAAGCGAACTTACGCCTTTCGCGGATTATTTAGTTGAAAATTATATCGCTGAAGATTCTTTGTTTCCTCCTGAAATTTGGGCGTCTACGAAAGTTGAAGATCGGACGACGAATGCATGTGAATCATTTCACTCGCGATTTAACAAAGACAACTTGAGCAGCCATCCACACATTTTTATATTTGTTCAAAAATTACTTGAAATTCAAGAGGAAACGTATGTAAAAATCAATAGCAGTTCGACCGAGTTAAGGAAAAAAAACTACAATTCCGATTATGAAAAACGATGCAAAAATGTTTTAAAAGCGCAAAAAGAACTTGAAAATGGAATTTTAACGCGATATGATTATACAAAAAAAGCGTCTTTTCACTACAAGCCAAGACACTGAAATTATTCGTTAAACAATAATTGTTTTATTTGTATTGTTCTGTTCTTGTTTTTGTATTGTATTGTTCTGTTTTAAACAATAATTTGTTTTATTTGTATGAATTTATGTTTTTTGACATTTTTTAATGTATAAATTTAAATTGCATGTTTTACATGCAGGAAAGACATGTATATCATTTAAGACAAATAAAATGACCTTCAAATTTTATTTTATTTAATTATTATTACTTCGGCGTAATTGCCACATTTGAAATCGGCGCAATTGCAACAAAAAAGTCGGCGCAATTGCCACATCTAAACGCAGGATTTTTATCTATTTTTTCGAAATCGGCGCAATTGCAGACGCCCCTATCACCCATGTAAGTTACTGCGCACCAACGACACGCACCTACGCACACTATATTCTGACTCGCTCTCTTTCTCTCTCTTTCTTTTCCCAACCTTTGTTCCATATACAAACCATGTGACGCTGACTCGACGCGCTGACAATTGTTTTTGATCTGTCTAATATTAATTGTTTTTCCTATCGGAAATAGAATTGTGTCTTTTCACAAAAGCATAAAAACAGTAATTCAGTCTTGATGAATACATCACGCCGTAGTAGTTGGCAGAGATAGTGGTATCATTAAACGCTGCCAGAAACAAAAAAAACAGTAATTTAAGGTGAGCATTTCGAGTTTTTTGATCTATTTCACCGAAGTGGATTGTTTCATTTACAATAACATGTATCTATCGAAAGTGGAGTTCGACCGTAGCCGTTAATGACATATAACCTCAAAGTTTGTTGGCATATTTTGCATTAATTCATATCTTTAAAAATATAAAATAAAATATTTCTCTATGTTACAAAGTTAGGTTAAAAGTTTTTTTTCTCTGTTTTTATCATAAAACTCCATTTTCAATGTGTACCGTATTATCATTATCATCAGTGAATGTATTGTATGTTTTTTTAGGTCTGAGAATAGACAGAAGAGTTTGTTACCTTAATAGACAACAAAGTAAATTGCTCAGTTAAATAATAAGTAATGTGAGTTCATTAGAATAGAATAAATAATTTTGAATTATAATTTTTTTTAGATTTTAATTTTTTAAACTGTTTTTTTAGCTAAAACAGTGAGATGCCACCAAAAAAAAGGAAATTTTCACGTGATGAACGGTGCATTAGATGCAACAAAATATTGCGTTACGACGCCGGACAACAAAAGATCATTTCTTCAGATGCTGACGTCAAATTGTTTTCGCATCTACTAGGTAAAGAAGTATCTCTAGGAGACGTTTTGTGCGAAAAATGTCGTTGTACAACTAAGAAATTGACAGCAAATCCGATTCTACCATCAACGAGCCACGAGCATCATGAAACTCCTCCGCCAGATGGCGATCGTGTAGAAGAACAATCATCACACCTCTCTAACTTGTCAATATCACATGAAGCGTCTCAGTCAACGCAACCGTTAGAGTCCGTGGAACAACTTCCGCAACAGTCTTTGCAAGTATCAGCTTCAAGTTCTTCGGAAATACAGTCATCGCAATCATTTAATGATCCATCTTACATTGGCCGTGAAAGAGAACCGATACAACATGAATCGGTTGAGATGCCGTTTAAGAGAGTTATCGCGACTCACAGATATTGTTGCGTTTGTCTTGTCCAAAATAAAAATTATGTTGTCGTTCCATTTAAAGCACGATTACAGTTATTTATAAATTCGAGAATTTTTATTCCGAAAAACAATCGTTGTTGTTCTGAACATCTCATTGGTGAACGTTTCTACGCCAATGAAATTGAGAAACTGCAGGTCTTTTCGAATACGTGTACTATCGACTCACAAGAGTTGGTACAGTTTTTAAACTTACTTTCTAACAATTGTGATAATAGTATTTTGGACAGAGTAGACGACAACAATTTATCTGACGAGCGAATAAAATCTTTAACTGGTTATTCAGTCGATCAAATTAACACTTTGAAAAACATGTTAGTTTCAATGCGGAATTCAGAAAATCGCAGTGTTAATCAAGCACTTTTTGTATTTCTCTTCAAATTGAGAACTGGAAATTCCAATAGCGTAACTGCGTCCATTTTTGATATTAAATACGAACAAAAAGTATCTGATTATTGCGAATCAGTTTTGAATTCGTTTGACAAAGACGTTTTACCACTTCATTTCGGGGCGCAAGCTTATTCTCGTGAAGATTTGATAGCTAATCACACGTCACCTTACGTAAAAAAATTACACGGATTTGAGAATCGTTTGGTTTTGATCGCTGATGGAACATATCTTCGACACGAAAAAAGTAGTAATAATTGTTATCAACGAAAATCCTATTCTGGGCAAAAAAAATGTCCACTGTGTAAACCGTTCACAGTATGTACTACAGATGGATATGTGATTGATGTCTACGGGCCTTACGAAGGGACTTTGAATGATGCACAGATCATGAAAATCATACTTAGTGATCCAAATGGATTGAAATCGATTCTCAAGAGAGGTGACGTTTTTATACTAGATAGAGGGTTTAGAGATGTTAAAGCTTTCTTAGAATCTGAAGGATTTGTTGTATTGATGCCAGCATTGAAAGGAAAAAGAAAACAATTGCCGACACTAGAGGCAAACGAAAGTAGATTTGTAACGAAACTGAGGTGGGTAGTAGAGGCTGTTCATGGTATCATCGGTACTAAATTCAAGTTGTTGCATAATCAACTCAACAATAAATTGTTGCCATCAGCAAAAGTTTATTGCAGAGTAGTGAATTTTTTTATTAATATGTTTGGTAAGAGACTGAATTATGATACCGGCTTACAGGATGAAATCACCGAGCAAATGTTGTTCAAAAAGAACGTTGATAATTCATTAGCGAAAGTGGTCGAAGAAGGAAACTGGAATAGAAAGAAAAGAATCTTCAAACCGTTAACATCCGATGATGTACTTGACTTCCCGGAATTGACAGAAAAAGATTTGAAGATTCTTTTTACAGGTTCTTACCAGTTATCGCAAACTGTTTCTTACTTAGCGGAAATTTATACCGAAGAAGGTCTTCTTAACATGCAGTATTTGTTAGAGGACAATACCATTTTGAAATGTGAAGTTCAATCAAGGCATATAAATAGAAAAGTGTACAAATGTTACGTTCAGTACGCCCCTAACACTATTGGATGTGGCGGTATTAAAGAATATGTCTGTGATTGTGCGAATGGGCTTAGAACTGTTGGTTGTTGTGCACACGTTGCAACAATCATTTACTTTTTAAGTCATGCGCGATATTTGTCAAAAATCATCCGTCCAGCTCAAATTTTAACGAATTTATTCCACGTTGAAAGAGTCGAACCTGTTATCAACGAAGATAGTGATGAAGATTAACACGAAGTTACGATGTAACGTATACCTATTGATCGAATGATATAAATAAATTGACATTTATAAATACCGTGAAAATACCAGTTTTGTTATTTAAAAATTTGTTTAAATGATTTGTTCATCAATAATATGATGAACATTTGGATAGCCAAAATTGCATAAAATAAAGATGCGAGTTTTACTTAAATCATTATTGAAATAAAAAAATGGAATATTTCGATTTATGCTGTTCACAGCAATTATGACAGCTATCATTTGTTAAAACATGTTTTTGACTTCAAATTCATGATTCGCGACCGCAAAATCCCAGAATAAACCTTAGTTCAAGCATTTTTTAAAAATTAAAAAAAAAATTTTTTTTGGCAGCGATTTTGAAAGCTGTTATATGTCAAAATGCGTTTTTGACATCAAATTCGTGACCAACGACCTCAAAAACTCCTAGCTGAGTCATATTTCGTGCATATTTAGAAAAGAATTTATAAATGAATTTTTTTTCTTTTTTTTGACAGCAGTTTTTTCTATTTATTATTTTTACTTTATTTTTGTTGACAGCTGTCATGTGTCAAAATATATTTTTGACGTCAAATTCATCGTCTCACATAGTTTTTGACGTCAGAAACCCTTATATACAACATTTTTTTCTTGCATTTTTTGTTTAATTGAATTTTGACTCGATGAACATAACTAAAAAAGCGAAAATCGCATGAATTAAAAAATCGCGTTTTACTTAAGTATTTATGTCGGACGCTAGAAACATCCAAATTAGTCGTTTTTGGTCTCATTTTGTAGAGGAGGATTGTAGCTTTTAATGCTATCCAGGCCTAAATTCAAGTCATAATCTAAACCTAAAAGCCATAGAGTTAATTAAAAAAAATAACGATTTTTTATGGTTATTTTATCATTAAAGTGATGTTATTTGCAATTAAACTTTAAAAAAAAAGCTGAAAAAATTTATAAAGTATCTCCACACTCTAAATAATGTTGTCACAACATTGAAACCCCCTTAAAATTATTTTGAATGCTCGAAAAAAAATAAAATACGAAAAAATCACATTTAACTCGTTTATGGTGTTCTATGGGGGTCGGCGGGGGTAAAAAAAATTGAAAAAAAATTTTTTTTGGGTCTTTTACAAGGTTATTAGGTTAGTTTACCCGAAACCCTCTGGGGCCGCCAGACCCTTCTTATCCCGCTACCCCCTTTATCGTTCTTCTCTTGACGTTAGTATACACCGTTAGGTATATACGAATATAGATGTGAAAATAATTGATTCTTTCTGCCTATCCTCCTTCAATTTTTCCTGCTGAAGATAGAACAGTGTAAAATCAATCTTTCATTTGTTCTCTAGTCAACGTGAATAGTACAGGTATAGGGTCTTAAGGCTTTTATATACACAACCGTTAACAAGTTACGCAAGTGCAATTTCTCGTTAACAAATTAACCTCCATTGATCTTCGTTTTTGGTGTATTATGACTGCCATTGGATCCATTTGGACCAAAAAAATAAAAACAAGATTGTTTATGTCCATTTATATGCACATTATATACTCGGTTTGCAGGTTTGTTATATCCTGAATTTTGGTAGCGTGTTTCGGACCTCGGTTGCCCACGATGTAGTGAAACTTCGTCAAATCGGACGTAACACCACTGAACATAAACTGCGATTCCATTTGCGCGAACCAAAATCCAGGTTTGTTCGATCTGGAAGGTGGTACGCGCAATTTTACACAGTTTATGGCACCGTTAACTGCGGTCGAGACATCTCCGAGTTGTTTTTCCATGATGTATTTTTTACTTTTTTATCAATATTTTTTTAATGGGTCATTCCATGCGAAATCGGACAAAAAATTTTTGACCCTCTCCGATTTGACTGAAACTTTTTTTCCGTGTTTGTTTTTGTTAAAAAAAGAAGGATTAAAACGTTTATTTAGATTTTTTAGTGATATTTTACGTTCAAAATTTGATAAACCGGTTTTTAGTCAAAATCAACCATAGTGGTGTATGTAACATGAATTCACCGTTAAATATCATACTACCGATTATAATTATGTTAATATGATATTTTTCTGAATGTACTGGTTCCATAAAATGCTAAAATATTTTTATATTTTTTGTCCGATTTCGCATGGAATGACCCAATATTAATTTTAAATTAGTTCTATTACGTACATTTGAACACATTTTACAAATCATATTCCTTGATTTAATTAACTTTGATGTATTTTTATAGTAGATATAATTTGCTTTTTGTAGATGTCAATGGAAACTCAGAATCCAGTTTAGGAACGCAAAAACCAGACGACTCTTGTCAAGCCGTACAAGTTCAAAGTGGTATTAAAACCCAAGGCAAATAAATAAAATAATAATTGAAAATAATAATTTTTTAATGATATATAAAAATTATTGTTACACATGAAAACTGCAGTCATTTTTGCTTATTTACAGTTTGCAGCAAAAATGACTACAGCTTTTGCGAAAAGAACGACTGCGCCACCCTCCGGGGGTGGTAGGCGATCGCTCTCGCAGCAAAATACAAATCGGTCGCAAATTCTCGCAGCCCCGATTTCTCCTTTAACACATCAACTTATGAAAATTTGACATGTGAGACATGTGTATTTTGCTTTTCTAACAAAACCTGTGATTACAATTATAAACAAATTATAATCTGTTAGTTTCGTTAGTATATAGTATATTTTGATGATGTATATACTGATAAATTCAAAAAACTATGTTCCTTGATTTAATTAAATTAGTTATTGTTTTTTTATGAAAAAAAATTGTTTCGCAGACGACAAAAACAACCCAGGAACCAGTTCAGAAACGCAATATCCAGAGGACTGTCATGCGTTGTCACAGACTTTCTCAGACCTCAGTTTCACGTCAGGTAATGACAATTCGCAAAAATCAGCATATTTGCCTTCGCCAACGATGAACCACCGCACACCAAAAATACAAGTCGTCTCCGAGGAAGTGGCAATGGCATTAGATCGAACCAATACGTCTAGTCGAAATGGTTTTCACATCATAAAAGCAGTTGTCAAAGCGTTGAAAGTCAACATCAAGGACACAGATTTAAGTCATGCAACAATTCATCGAAAAAGGAAAACAGTTCGTGAACAGTTTGCATCAAACATAAAAAGCAATGCTTTAAATGACAATTGTTTGACCGTTCACTGGGACACAAAATTATTGCCGGACTTAACGGGAGCAGAGAAAGTTGACAGGCTAGCAATAATTGTTACTGGGAAAGAGGTAGAAGAGCTTTTAGCAGTCCCGAAAATTGATTCAAGCACTGGTGCATCACAAGCTGAAGCTGTATTTAATGTACTGCAACAGTGGAAGTTGCATCAATCTGTCAAGGCTCTTTCATTTGATACAACTGCTTCCAATACAGGTAAATCCATATTGAATAAATTGTATCAGTAAATTAAACAATTTAAAAAAAAAACTTAATAATGAGTATTGACTTAAAATTAAAAAATCAGTAAAACACATTTTAATTTTTGCGATGTATTTAATTTCATTGTAATAATTTCATAGGCAAAGACAATGGAGCATGCGCTCTTTTGGAAAAAAAGATGGGCCAAGATTTTTTACTCTTACCATGCCGGCATCATATATCTGAGTTGATTTTAAAAGGCGTCTTTGAAAAAAATTTGGGGGCAACTTCTGGTCCTGAAGTAGGTTTATTTAAACGTTTTCAAAACGTTTGGCCAGAGATAGAGTCAAAGCCTTACAAATGTGCCTTATTAGACGAAATTGTTGCTACCGTACTCTTGCCTAAAAAATCTGAGGTTTTGTCATTTGCTTTAAATCAGCTTGAGGTAAATCAAATTATGAAACATCTATATCAAATGTTTTCCAACATTCAGCAATATCAACAGTTTTTTTTTATTTTCGTAAGTTCGTTACATTGAAAATATAAGACAAATTATATTTTTACAATATATTTTTATGATAACTTGACTGGCTATTTTTTGTTCCATTATTTTATGATTTTATAAAATGCATATGTAAATTTATTTATTTGTAAACTTTTGCTATCTTTGAATATCTTAAAATATTTATTGATTAATTTATTATCAATTTATTTGCATTGCACTATACTAAAAAAATCACGTTACATGTATGAACTTTTATATTAATATGTTTTTCAGAAACAGCATCCCAGAGCGGATTACAAAGAGCTATTAAATTTGACTGTTTTGTTTTTGGAAGAAGGAAAATCGAATAGTTTTGTCTTTCGAGCTCCAGGTGCAATGCACCACGCCAGATGGATGGCAAAAGCCATATATTCATTGAAAATTTTTCTTTTTAGAGAACATTTTCGTTTGACAAAACATGAGGAAAATGGTTTACGACATGTCTGCATTTTCATCGTTAGATTTTACATTCAGATATGGTTTACTTCTTCATCTCCGTTATTGTCTGCGTGGACTGATTTGCAATTAATCAAAAAGCTTATAGAATTTCGTTCGGAAAACGAGGCAACTGCTTTAGCTGCAATTGGAAAAATTGCTAATCATTTATGGTATTTGTCCGCAGAACCTATTGGATTATCTTTCTTTGATGACCGTATTCCTCTGGAAATTAAAAGAAATATGGTTTTGGCAATAAAATCTCGATCAAACAATAGTACATCTGGTAAAAAATTGACGATGAATCTGAAACGAGATGCAGAATTAGATACATGGAAAGAGCTCCAAATCGACCAACTTGTTTCTAAGGATACACAGAAACTTTTTGAAAGATATGGACTTGGTTGCGATTTTCTTGAAATTGACCCTGCTTTATGGGAAAATAATGAAGATTATTTAACTGCAAAAGATTATTTATCGTGTTTACGCGTTGTAAACGATAGCGCCGAAAGAGGAATTGCTTTGATTACAACTTTTAATTCGTCATTAACAAGAGATGAAAATCAAAGACAATTCTTACTTTAAGTTGTTGCAAATCACAGGAAAAACTTCCCAACTGCTTTGAAATATTGAAAATTTATGTAAATCGTTAAATTAACAAGAATGTATGATTTTATTTGTAAGTACCAAAGAATAATACTTAAGGTTTTATGTATCTTGATTAAACACGCAATTGCTTAAGATCAATCTAATGTGTATTGTTTTACAAAAATTCAATTATCTCCTGAAAGAAAAAAGATTTTCAAGTGGTTTTTTGTCCTTTCAAAAGCTTATAAATTTGTCTAAATTTTGTGCGTATACATTTTTTATGACGATTGCATTAACCATATGAAAAAATCAATTTTTCTTAGAATTCTCTCATTTTTTAATGATTTATCACTTTTAAAGTGATTTTAAAGGCAGTAGTGGCTATGAAAAAATCTGAAAAAATTTGAAAAATATTCTTTTAGAGTATACAAATAGCGTTTGTTACATGAAGTGGTAATAAAGTTTGATTTTCCAAAAAAAAATTTTTTTTTCAAAATACGCTGCTTTTTGTCATATATAACACTTCTTTGTGCTTTGAGCGACCTCTACAAAATTTTTTTTCGAGCTCATATTTTGAGAAACTTATTATTTTTGGGTCTATAAACTGATAAACAAAGTATGGAATGGGAATTTTAACTTCGATTTTTTTTGAAACAGTCTATTATTCACTATACTCAAATTTAAAAATTACTTGTGTTTTTTTTTACTTTTTTAAAAATGTATTTCAAATAAAAACGTATATGGCTCATTACATGATTTCACATCTTTATTTATGCGTAGCTTTATTATTTTTAATTATATTTGTTTTTTATGTATATAGAAACTAAAATTGGCTCAGTACTTGATTTCACATCTTTTTTATGCATAATTTTTTAATAAATACATGTACTAATAGAAATATAATGACTGATTATAGGTAGACATGAGTAAAGTGAAGCTGGACGTCATCAAACCATGGATTACAACCAAAATCACACAGATCCTTGGCATGGAGGATGATGTAGTGGTAGAGTTTGTTTATAACCAACTCGAAGAAAAGGTAAGATAGTCTAAAGTAGGCCGCCTGTATACCAAACAAGAATTAATGTGTGTATAAGCTCAATAATCATGAAAAAAAAATGTTTCTTGAAGTAGAAGTTTCTATACATTCACTAGGCTTTTTCCCCTCATTTTAGGAAAATCAATAAACACATGTTATTTCAGCACAATATATCTAGCTCGTTAAAGCAGTCTATCTTAAAAGACGAAATTTCGCATTGACGAAATTCAAAACGTAGCTGGAAACACTTCTCGTTTAATCAGACTTGTTTTTCGACTCCTTTTCAAAATTGTTCAAACTATTGTCAATTGTTGGCCTTAAAATTGTTTGTTTCCTTCACAGGATTAGGTAAAACGTAAAATGAACGTTACATGATTATTAAAGAATCAGATTTGGATATTGCTGGACTTGATTATAATAATTAATTGATAGAAAAAAAAATTGTTTTGGTTATTGATTGGTATTTTATATAAATTTTATTTAAATAAAAATACAATTGTGTTATATTTTTAATAACACAAGCAACAATGTGACCTGTTTCAGAACCGTTTTTATTGTGGAAAATCCATCAATGCTAAACACGACAAAAAATGCTATCGATAAACATTTTTATATCACATGTACTCAAGAAATGCAGTTTTACTCCTTTCAGGAAGTGTGCAACCGTGTTTTATTCCCTCCAGGAGTAAAGCATTTTGTTTAAGAAAACATGTTTATTTGGTACACTTATAATTTTATAATATAAAATATCGTTTGTACCATACACGGAAAAAAATATTCATCTCTGGCAGCTTTATTCTACATCTCTGAGTGATGTGAGATATAAAATTTTGTATACTAAAGTAGAAATAACTGTAGTCACATCTCTGAGTAATATATTCCAAATTAGTCACTAATATTTGGAAAATCCATTTTCTCACAGTCATCAATAATGTGAATAAAATTCTGAGTAATGTGAGTCACGTTTGTTTGTGATATGAATCACACGAATAATCTCTGAAACATCAAATGAGGTTCAACAACAAATAAGGTGCCAAACAGATTAATAAAAATAAGAAATTAAGGTTATGATGTAAATGTTTTTAGAAAAATATAATTATAAATATCTTATAGTTCAATAAGAAAAGTTTTAACAAATGAAAACGATGTCAAAATTG
>JABFPI010000140.1:0-12562 GCA_022817465.1 Embidobia sp. ZL-2020 | reverse complement strand
TTTGATTTCATCTTTTTAAAAAATAAGCTTTTGCACATTTTATCATTTTATTCTGCATAGAAATGTTCGATTTCGGTATTAATAATGTCATGGATAAAAGTTAAGTCTTAATTTCAAAGCAATAATATTTAAATAATTATACTCATAACTGGTCCTAAACGGTACTTTCGGCAATTTCAACTTGGGACAAGGTCAGGCTGCAGCTTTACGATTATTTTCTGTTAGGGTCAGAATCCTAATCTACCTCTGATCACGAATTTTACTGTCTGTTCACAAACTCGAAACTGCGTCTCAAGTAACAACATTCGAATCATCAAATAAAATTTTACACCGTGACATGGTTTGAGTTGATTTAAAATGTATCGAAGCGTTTGCAAAAAGTCAGGCCGTATTCACTAAATTGCCTACATGTATATATATTTATTGATAGTATTATATTGTTTTATTATTACTTTAAAGTAAAAGAAATCTGATTCTAATATTTTTTTAATTTAAAAACGAATACTTTTTGAAGTAAGATTAATATTTTAATAACACTGATTTTAACCGAATTTAAGAACGTAAGGTTACCATACTTCCATTAGATTGTTTTTAATTTGATGTACGAATTAAACTTGAATTGAAGCTTTTCGGACCTATTTAGGATCGTTACATTTAAATTAGGACTGTCTTTATCTTAATTTCAGACAAATATAATTAAATTAAAACATTTCGTAAGTTAATTTAAGAAAATATAACAACTTAATTTGCGTAGAGAAAATTACAGAGCAATGGTAAATTATTTCATTTGAGAAACAGAATATTCAATCTCTGATCTAACAAAATGTTATGAACAGCAAGCATGGGTACATAGAAAACGTTACAATTATTCACGCTCTTCTTTCCTTTGTTTTTCACTGATGTGACATATGTCAGAGAAAGATGACAAGCGTGAATTGTTGTAGCTTCGAGCGTAATTACCGTAGCGACAGTTATAAACAGTCAAAAACGTCTTCGCTTTTACACGTTTTTCAAAGTAAACATTTCTTGATTTGCACCAAAGGTGAAATTGAATTACATAACTGCATTCTTTAATTAATTTAAACAATTCTTAGATGGAAAATGAAAAAGTTGATTATTTATTAATTATTATAATTAAAATAAAAATTGCAAAGAAATAATGAATGAATGCGCGATTTTGTTCAGAACAATGAGTACTTTTTTCGTTTACCTGTCAACTGTTTTTTAATCTTACGGTAAATATAATGAAAAATTTCATTAAGTCCTTTTTCAAATAAGTCCATACGCATAATTTTTTTATAAAACTTGAAAATATTATATGCCTTCCACAAACGCTCCTGTTTACATTTTAATTCGAATAGTCACATGTTACTGGTTATTTTAAATAAAAATTACGTTATTCGAAAATTATAATAAAATTTAAAGAATGTGATACATAGATTTAAAAAAAGTGATACAATCTTTAACAACGTCAGACACTTGAAATTTACTTGTGATAATTCAAATAAGTTATTGTATCAATTAAGTTGTCTTAATATCTTGATTTAAATAAAAAAACACATTTAATTAAAGTAGACGACAATCTTTAACTCTCTAATGGTATTCAATTTATGCAAGAAAGATAGAAAAAATGCTATTGTAATCAGCAGCATATGCATATCGGTGAAGTGGACCCGGATATCATTAAGGTAAATAAAGGTAAATAAAGTCTAAAACTGCTTTATTTTAAACAATAGACGTAAAATAATTATAAAATAGTTTTAACTCTAATATGGTATAGTTTTACATTAAGCAATAAGCAATTTTAATTAAATCAATATAGTTTTGAAATGAGTGATGAAACTGTATTGATTGAGAATGGTTACGTTAAACCAAGCCAGTGGCACAATTAATTTAAGTATGAAAAATTTATATTAAATTAAACAACGCATGTCAATCCCACAATTTTTAACTAAAAGAACACTCATAATAGGCTCCTAAACAATTTTACACAATCTTTATCGCGTCTTTTCGAAACGATTTCATTGATACTGTATAGAATCAAATGTATTGTGCCAGGTGAATTTGCAGTTTCTCGGATTCTTAAAATAGGCATTCTGAAAACATTCGTAATAACAACATAATTTTCGCTTTTGATAATGTAAAATGTAGCTACAGGCAAAAGGTTGACGTAATTGTGACAACTGAATAAAATTTAGTTTTGTCAAACGGTATACTTTTTTCTGCATGAACGTTTAAAATCGAAACGTTTTACAGTAGTTTTTGAAATAATTACTAGTTTTTTACCTAATTTTTCGCATGAAAATGGTTTTAAACTGTTTCAACAGTTACTACAAAAGGGTTTTGAAACACTGATTTCGATTGCGGGGACATCCATTATACCATCAAGTGAATCAGTGTCCAACCATCCCTTATCCCCTGCGCATTGCTACACCCCCTCCCTCTCCACTACCCCACCCCCGCAGACTTTTCTACGCCCAAACCCGGCATGTGTTCGAACAACACGAACCCTACATCCTCGACAGAGACCGCGACACCAGAAGAACATAAGGTTGTCCTTGTCCCCTACACCTGTCGGTAAAACAGAGAGACCACTGTGCGTCGTGCCAGGTAAGACGCTTTCGTGTGCGCGCGTCGGTGTCTCTTTTGTTGGGATGGCACATGTATTGGTCGTGCGGAGTGGAAACTGGAAGTCTGGAAGACTGGAAGTGGAGGCAAGTCAGTCGACGCCGCGCGAGTTAGGCGTGCAGTCGGGTCGCAGTGCGGTGACGAGTTTGCGAGAGACGAGTGAGTGGGAAACGCGATCGACAGCGGTGATTGATTGTGATCGGTGAGTGCC
Source organism: Embidobia sp. ZL-2020 (assembly GCA_022817465.1). Lineage (NCBI taxonomy): Eukaryota > Metazoa > Arthropoda > Insecta > Hymenoptera > Scelionidae > Embidobia > Embidobia sp. ZL-2020. The sequence continues at coordinate 9,723 of JABFPI010000140.1, read as the reverse complement.
TTCGGTCTTTGATTTCGGCGGGGAAAATGCGCGAGGAAGCGCGGGGCTAGCGAGGAAGATCGCCCCGCGGCCTTGGCTAGTTCAGCATCGGTGAGTGACCCGCTTGAATGGCCCCGTCGCGTTGTTGTTGTGTTGTGTTGTGCCGCGCGTACGTGCGGTGTACGTACGCGCGAGGACCCTCGCTTCCTTCGCACGCCGGCATGTTCTCACGGCAAAAATGACTTATTCTTAATTAATTAGGAGCGAGGGAAACGGAAAGCTTGCCGAGTCTACCATGGAGGTCCTCTTTTTTCACCGCTCTCCGATCGGTCAAAACCGCCAGACGCTTTTCCGATACCCGGATGTTTCAATTTCCACCCCCGAAAGCCGTCGCGCGGCGTGTGCAACCGAGTCGCGGAGCTTCTTCTCACGCTTGCTACATATTCATGCGGGGTTACTCATATTTATTCTGTTTTCGAGTCGCGGTTGTTGCGCCGGGAAGACGCGCTTTCAATGTGGATCCCGCTGGGTCTTCGCGAAACAATGCTCTGGTTCAGACGGGCAATTTGGTTTGTAGAGGGTTCAGAGGTCAAGGTGTTTTCACGTTGGATTACAACCACGAAGAGACTGGGGGGCAGATGGTCGATTCAACGATGTAAATTTCAATTTGGATTTTGATTCAACAAACACTTGATCCTGAATAAAGACACTTGGTTCAGGTTGTTGTTGTAGAGTCTATGGATGAAAGTGTTGTTTTGGGCATGGTCAATTTTGTTTTCGAGTGCTCTGATGTCTTTTATAAAGACGGATCAATTTACTTGCTGACTTATTAAAAAAACATCTGGAATATGGTTCCATTTTGATTTATTAAGTCAGGTAGATTCATCTTTCATCCAGATGCGACGATCTCATCTTCTGGTATAGTAAACAAAATAAACCTCTCATCTGTCACGCAGCAAGGAATTCCATTCTCAATCGAAAATGTTTCAAAGTCTATCAGTATTTAAGGAAAATTCATCGTTTTTATAGTATTAGAGGATAAACCCATTTCCCACAACAAAGCGAGTTAAACTGATCTTTTATTGGTTCAAAAGACAGACGCGAGTTAGAATGATCTTGTAGCAAATCGGAAGATCGACTCATCCTCCGTCAGTCAATAAGCTTGACTCATGTTCTACCAATTTACGAGATAAAATCATCTTCTATCACATAGATCAGATCTTAAGATACTAATAGAAGATGGGTACAAGATAGACTCATTATTATCATTGCTTATGCAAGAACTTACGTTCTGATAGATCAAAAGATAGATCCATTTTTATTCAGAAGGCGAATCAGACTTCAGATAATGGTACAACCTTCAATTAGTTAATGAGGATAGTCTTTTATTGTAAATTTTAAAACAGACACATTTTCTTTCTTCTAACAAAATCGACTTATCTACAAGCAAGTAATAGTACATTTCACCACTAGTGGTGCCAGCCACGAGGGTAGAACAACATTTTACACCACGAGTGGCAGTGTACAAAATGAGCATTTTCTACACAAGTGTATAAAATAACTCACTTTCTACACAACCACTAGTGGTGTAAAAAAATTGATTTAACTTTTGTTTGTAAATGAAGTTTATCCACCTTCTCAGTACATAGAGAAGATTCATTTTATAGTAGAAAGATAGGCGGATCTTAGCTTCTATTAATACTCGGCGTAGGCTTAGTTTTGTCCATGAACGAAACGGACCACATTTCAACAGATTAGAAGGTAGATCTATTTCTTACTGGTAGACGAAGTAGATCATTTATTCAATAAGAGATAAAGATCTATCTTCATACAATTTACGTTTTATCCTCACCTCATATCAGTGTTTATGAATATATCTATTTATATTAATAAGTAGATACTTTCTTCTTCAATTATCATTAAAACAAATTGATTTTCTGTTGAGAGGAATTTAGCCAATAAAAACATGTATTGTTTATTTTAACGTTTCGGAATATTTTAATTCCCTTATCAAAATCTGAGTAACATGTTAATTGTTGACGTTTATAAATTTATAAATCATTTTGCAATCATACACTTAGATTGCAAAAAGTTAAAATTTAAAACATCGACAGGTGTATATATACAAGGAATAGATAAATTTATTTTCTATTAACAAACATCGTGGACCCATCTTCTATGGGACTTTTAGTAGGAAAATTCTAATTTCCATTTGATTTTCTACTGCTACTCGAGGTATTGACTACAGTTTCCGTGCTGAAAATTAGATTTTGGTTTGTTTTGCTCAAATACGAAAACAGGATTACGCATAAAAAAAGCTTGTTCCATTTAAATGGGGAATTCTATTATTCTTTTCGGACGCACTCTCTCTTTCCCAATGAAGTCACCTTTTTCTAATTCGACAAAAGCCTACCATTATCCGGAATTTCATTTCTCCTTTCCTCAACGTTCGTGTACACTTACGACATTCGGAAATTGGTCGAAAAATTAGCATAAATATCGGCGTGACCCTTGGCGAACGCGAGGCAGGCCGACTTGGGATGGTTTATTTTCGATAGCCAACCCGCCACCTTACTGTCGAGCACGAAGGAAATTTGCGGGAAAATTTGCATAAATATATCGGCATGATTAATGCAAACGTATACTCGGCGGGCATTGAAATTCATAGCGGGGGTAAAAAGCACGACGAGAACAAATGGAATTACCGCGAATCGCACAAAAGAGCGGCCGTTACCGAGCCGTTTATTTCACGCTATTTCACGGCGAATTAAGCGTAATATCGCGCTGCGAAATGAATTTTCATAAAACTACTCGCGAGCGACGTTCTCCCCACTCGGCCTGCCTTGCAAGGCACCGAATCCACGCAATCAATTAGGCTTTTTCCTGAAACCGAGCCGTGTACATGCTATGCAAATGGTGTGCTTCGTAAAACCCTTGACGTTTCACCGATACACAAATAAGGAGAGGAAACGATTAAAAGAAACGCGCCGGAATCGTGTCAGCGTTATTCAAACGGGCGGACAAAAAGCGCTCGGAAATGAACGATTTCGGAACGCACGCGTTTTCCAGGCGACAAGAAAGTCAGCAACTCGCTCTCTTTGTTGTTCTCGCGGCCGCTCAAAGGCAGTCGTGTCGGCGAAAAAAAGTATCGCCGGGATATGTAATTCGTGATATTCCGCCGCGGAGTGGAATGTAATTGTATGCATTATTCGGTTTCTAGTACAAGCTGGGTTTACTTGTGTGCACATGCTCGCGCAAAAAATTACTATCTTAAGGTGATTCTTTAATCCTATATCTCCATCTCGAAAACGCCTACGGTCACCGCTTAGCAATTTAGCTGCTTTTTAATGTATCTAGACGTTTAACGATTCTGTTGCATTCGAAAAAACGCCGGATTCCTTTTATTCGGAGGGAGAAAAAAGAAATTTGTTGGCGAGGTTTTTTGCAAACAAAAGGATCTAAGGAGTTGCATTGAGATAATAATTCGCATTTGAAGACAGTTTATTGCTAAGAGGTGTCATATATATATCGTACTATTTTAGGATGGTAATTTTCTTAAGGATAGATAAGTATAGCCGAGGTGTGCTAGAAAGATGTACTGTAATTTGTACAATTATCCAGTTTTCTTCTCGCGGGGCTGTTTTTCAACAGCGTTATGATGATTTGCCTGTGATGTCTTGCAATGTCGGGATATCATTTGAATATATTTATCATTATGAGACAGATATTTGATGTGTTTGCAATTTTGCGTTTTTTAAAGGAATGACTTAAAAAACAGATGTTTGTATTCTACCAGTTTAAGACATTAAGTTTATAGAGAAGGATTAAATTCTTTGTTTGAATTTAAGATAATTTTGATGAGTCCGTTTTTATAACCAAAACTCTAATATATTCGCTAATATAATATTATATTTAAAAATATTCACATTAAAAAATGTACAAAAGAATTCGCTAGATGTACAAAATGCACATTACAAAATATGCAACACATTTTTGCTTCATTGGCACAGTGATATGATACGTATACTCGCAATACACAAATATATGGTTGAAATATTCAAAACATTTATTTTGCTAACATATCAAGTTATTTCTAAATTTATTGAATTCTATTTTTCGTGTAATTTTAGAACACAGTTTACGATTAACACTGTAAAAACGCACGTCCTTGAGGTGTCCTTATGAAGAATATTTATTTCCTGTTTTATGACACATGCTACTTGAAGTAAGTCTTTAATTAAGTCAATGTTTTAAATTAAGACAAAAAATGTCTAATTTAAGTCAGCAGTGTGTAACTTTTAGACTTGACTACTTTTTAGATTCTACAAACTTATAATTTTTTACAACGGGGGATAATTCCATTATTTTTTGTTTTACATTGGCCAATTTAATAGACTAAGAGTTCTACGTTGGAAGAAAAAGCACCGTTTCTTGGGATAAATACACCGTTTCGACTTTTTGTTCGTCAGTCTTCATCAGGTATATCTTGCATCGTTTGTGATTTCCTATAAAATGTCTCTGACCGTGTCTCCTTTTATATTGATTAAAAAAATTTTACATTTATCTTCAAACTCGTTTTCTGGGCTCATAACCTTACAACATCAACTGTAAACAGTTTTGCCAATATTTTTCTTACGAACATGATTTATTATATGCAAACGAATGCATAGTTTTGTTCAGATACATTATTTTGTAAGATTCTGAACGGCAGAAGATATAATGTATTATGAAAAACAATTGTTTCCTTTTTTTTAAACTACCTTCCTTGTTTCCTTGTTAATTCCAAAAGACTTAATTTTCTTCCTGGGTCCATAACCTTTTAACATTTTCATTGTTTTAACGAATAATAAATAATAAAAAAAAAATTTTATTTTTCTTCTTCAACGGATTTTCCATTCTTTAACAGATATATATTCTTCTGCTGAAAGACTCCATTAAAGAATATAGATAATTTAATTTTCCTAAACCCATAACCTCATAACATTTGTCTTGATTAACAAATAATCTAGTTCTTCCATCTTTGAAAGACATTTTTTCTTACGAAAACTTTTTCCGCTAAGCCATTTCTTGTCGGATAGAACCATATCCAGCAATATTCCAAAAACATCCCTCGGATATTACAGTAACGGCCGACCATATTGCGATACCCGAAAGAAATTCCGCGCCATCGCAACTGGCGTTTCCCCCTAGAAAAATATCTCCGTCTACAGCAATATCTCTGGAAGCCGCGTAATATTCGCGGAACATCCTTCGGTTATCTCAAGCCGAATCTTCGAATCGCGATGGGAGCGTCTAAAAAGCAGCCCTTGGGGCTCTAAAGAGCCGAGCGTGCCCGTCTTGATACGTGACTCTCGAATTTGACGCGTCGGCATGCTAATTTTTTTTTCATCTTGCACTCTTCTTTTTTTTCGGCGCCATCTCGAGACGTCGCGACGCCGCGGCTCGTATGAAATAAATGCTTAATCAAGCTCGGCTCGTCGGCCTGCATTAATCAGCGGAATTGAGAAAGCGATAAGGGTGGCGGCGTCTCCCGGCGAAGGAATCGATATTCGGAGGGTAGGCGCGCGGCGTCGAAGCGGCGATACATGAGTCACTCACCCTCGAAGATGAGGTCCCCGCTCGCACGCCGGCGAGCTTCCACGCAACAATATTGATCCCCGGATCCATTCGGAAGAGTGCAACGCACAGGGCCGGCCCCCTCGGCTTCTCGCTCGGCTTGGCCGCTTGCGCGTGCAGTCGGCGCTCTTTTGCGCGCTCTTACTTTTTATTGTCCGCTCTTTTGTCCGGAATTTGTTCGAGCAACGCCACCGGCTCGTTGCTGCGTTACTTTCTCCGTTTTCCTTTCGCGCGAGGGGAGAAAGACGGCCGACGTGGGAGTAAATATTGCTGTAAATTAGGCGCGAGGGACGTCGTTGCGCGGGCTTATTTATGGCAAAGATGGCTGGGTGTTTGCTCCTTTGTTGGCCTCGAATTTGTGGGCACAGCTTCGAGTACGCTTTTTGCGGTCGGAGATATATGTGTGCCGCGGTGGCCAGAGGTAGAGGGGCTTTTGTTGCCTTCGCCGAAATTCGCCAGAGATGGGCCAACCGTCTTTCGTTATATCCAACGAGTTTTGGACCTTCTGCAGAATGCCCAGTGGATGGCAATATTTGCTTTATTTTCAGCTGCTTTACGGACGTTTTCGAGACTGAAGGATGATGGTCTGGAAATTGACGTCAAAATGTTTTGTTATCATACACCGAAAATGTAACTCAGTGATTTGTGTTTTCCTTGAATACGTCATTGATATGCTTTTAGACATCGAGAATCGTTAATTGAGACATTTTCTAAACAACTACTAATGACCATTGAATTACTCCAAAAATTTATGCTTTAAAACATCTTTAATGTTCAAATTTAAGACACTTTTGTTAATAAATTTTGTCAGTACACACAATTTTACGGGTAAAGGACATCTTCAATTCGTTCAAAGTATAACCATCTTTTTGATATTACCTCTATATGACAGTTAACTTAAGCATCATTTTACAATCATTTTTGTAAAAATACTTAACTCTGTTCTTTATACAAAAGATATTTCATGGTGTTTTTTGTGTTTTTAATATTTTAGTTTTTTCTTTCTCTTCATCAACAACAAAGACTTTATCAGCTCCGTTCTGAAGACACTATCAACGAGATCTAAACAGAGTTGTAAAGAATTGAAAAATATAGTTATTAAACGCTTACTAACTCAGTTTGTTACGCGACGTGTTCTCCTTTATAACATCACCGCATGAAGTATCCTTAAATTCATTGAAAAATATCAGATTGATTCGCTGTATGTTTTTAAAAGTATTTGTTATCCGACTCGAATTTTTTGTGTGAAGCAATAAGAGATGGTCTTTGTAGACACGTTTTTTCTCGCCTTCCTACACTATAAAAGTCAGTGGCTTTACGCAAGTAAGATGTCTCAGCATTATGTATGGTTTGGAGAAAAAAAATTCATCGGAAAAGTGTTAAAAATCGTTTTACATTTGGAAAGCCGTAAAATCTGATGAAGCGATTAAACAAAAACAGGGAAGCAATTAAATGCAACCACCCGCAAATACAGGCGGGGTTTAATTCTTTTAGATGTGTGTTCGCTTCACAATTAAATTTACAGTCGGTAAAACGAGACAAATTACACCGATTTAATTGATTGTTTACGCATTATTAACTTTGAAATCTTTTTTCTCAAATTTAATTCAACTTAGTTTAACAGTAAAACGAACCTAAAGCACATAAATCCAGCGCATTTTAATTTTCGAATTGGACTCAATTGATTCTCAGCTGGGTTTGACGTCAGGATTTAATTTTGAATAAATTATAAGGCCCCTGTTTTTTCTTGTATTTGGATGAGAATTGATTCTTGCGGATATGTTATAACCAGGTAATTGTAAATTGTCTTTTTCAATGGAATGAGTTTCACACAAAAATAAAATATCCAAGTCTATTAAAAGGTAATCATATTTAACGTCTTCAAAATGAGTAATCGAGAATTAAACATTTTGGTACCCAATATGTATATATTGTGAACAACATTTTTCAGTTTTATAAAATTTCATAAAGTCGGGAACTTTTGTGCGTTTCCTCATTTTTTCGTACTCTCTTTCTATGGGATCCTCAGTATCTGAGTTTAGTATTCCAATCTGTTTGAAACATGAATTTAAATCGTACAACCCACCGATATTAGTAACTCTGGACATTGATACATGTAGTAATGATCGAGTAAATTTGTAATCAAAAGGTATAGCAATATTTTCATATGTAGCGCCTTGACTTTTATGTACTGTTATTGCTTCGGCACATACAACAGGAAACTGACTGCGATAAACAGTTCCGGATTCGTTTCTCGAAAAATATATACCTAATTTACGTCTTTTAATAGGTGTAAACTTAAGCGATATATTGTTAGATATCGCGTAAGATAATACAGTTTTGCCTAATTTTTGTCCAACAAATGAATCTGAAAATGTAAGCCATATTCTTTTAATTCTATTGTGATTCATTGGATTTCTTTCAACATACTGTAATATACCGATAGCTCCATTAACTAAACCATCGCTAATATCTATATTAGATGTAAGCATGTAATTCAATCCTATTACAAATTTACATGTTTGTGGTAACCCCATTGTATCTCGGGTATTCTTTTTGTCCACAATTTTGAGTAATTTTTCAATTGCATCACCTGTTCTTGATCTTACATAAGTGTCAATAGCGAAAGCTGTAAATATTTCTGTCGAATTGTTTATTAAAGAATCATTAAAGTTATCTACCATTTTGTTTGTAGGAAAAATGTGTATTGTACCTTTTGCAGCAGGTTTTTCCCATGTTTTCAATAGCCTACTGTTTATTTGGGTTATTTCGTGGTCATTTAATTTTACTACTTTCGCAATTTTTGTTAAAATAGTAGAAAATTCTAGATTTTTTTGTCTCATAATTGTTACTAATTCATGAATTTCAAATAAATTCCACAGAAAAGAACCAGATAAACAATCGAATAAATTTTTTGGTACTTTGTAAATAGCTGATTCGGATACTGGAGGTAATTGATATAAATCACCAAACACCAATATGTTTATTCCACCAAATGGTAAATGATTGTTTTTAATTTATTGTAATCGAAGATTAACCCATTTAAATGTAAAATATCCAACCATAGAAATTTCATCTATTATTAAAAATTCTAAATTTTTCAGTAAGTGTCTTTTTTTATTTAACACACTGTCCCCCAAACTGACGTAAGTACTCATCATTTTTGTAGACAACGAAAATGCTTGGTGCAATGTTGTTCCACCAATGTTGCTTTGCCCATGAAACTTGTTAATAGTATAACTTCTCCTTTAATAGAATCATTATTGTAATGGTGTATAATCAATTGAGTTAAACATTTTATCACAAAGGATTTCCCACATCCTGCAGGTCCAGTTATAAATACACGTAAAGGTTCTGTTTCTTCTAAATGATTTAATCGCCATAATATTTTTTGATTCAATACCAACTGTTCTCGGTTTGTCATTCGTATTCTTGGTAAAAATTCAGATTTAAGTTCTATAATTGAATGAGGAATATTACCTAATAATTCTATCTCATTTTTAAAAACAGAATTGTCTAGAACATTCATTTCATCGTCTTCTTCAATTTTTATTACTGTTCTTAAATTGTTTTCCATTACATATTCGTCTCCTTCTTGTTCTTTGTTTGATTTGATGTCATGTATTAATTTTTCACAAATGTCTTCGAACTTACTTTTTCTGTACTTCTCACGAATTAATTTAATTTGTGATTTGTGTTTCATATACAAAAGTTGACATTCTTCATGATTCGTGGGTTCTTTTAAATTCCATGGTAAATATAACAATACTTGTTATATTTATTTTTAGCAGATGTTATTGCTATTTTTTGTTTCTAAATAATCGCCGCTTTTCGGTCAAGGCGAATAATTTATACATTTATTTTATTAACGACGGTGTAATTCAAATTTTTCTATTTTTATTAATGACCAAAAACCGTCAATGGAAAGATGTTAAATTCCGTAAATATTATTTTTACTTTAAATTTGAAAGCTATTAAATAATATTTTATTCACAATTTCGTGAATTTTTAAATTTTTGTTTTGTTGGAAAAAGGAAGGTGATTTTGCGTTTCGTTCTCTGTTTACTCTTGAACTCATCAGAATGGCTTGAGTAAACAGTGCCATTGACGCTACATACCTTTAGGTAT
>JABFPI010000139.1:0-12593 GCA_022817465.1 Embidobia sp. ZL-2020 | reverse complement strand
ACATGTGTAATAATGATAATATATTTTTTTAATAATAATTTTTTATTATTTATTTTTTTTTTTTTTTTTATTTTATATTTTATTTTTTTTTTTTTTTTTTTTTTTTTTTTTTTTTTTTTTTTTTTTTTTTTTTTTAAATAAATCAATCTACTTTTTTGTTTGTTTTTTTTTCATATCAATAATTTGGATTACACTTGAATAATTATAATTATGTTTAAGAACATGTACATCGTGAGACTGCCAAATATATGTGACCTAATCTGAATTTTAATTTTAAGTGTTAATCAGTATTAATAATGTTTAATCAAAAGGTTATTATATTAACAATATTGTGATAGAAAATTTAGTCATCATGCAAAATAAGGTAATTTTGTAATTTGAAATAATAAAATATGTTTCAATAAATATTTATTTCATTGAACTTGATTAGCAACTTATTTATTTATTAAGAACATTTTGTATACCCAATTTTTTTTTAATTCGATTAGAAACAAACACTTCTCATATTTTTAATCGATAACTTATGAGTTTTTGACAAGAATTTAGCATTATTTGTACAAATTTATAATTATTTTTAAAAGAATGGCTGAACAATTACTAAAATGATTAAGTATTATTATATTTTAATATTAATAAATATAGTACTTGAATACAAAATTAATTACTTCAATATACTACTATTGTTAATAAATTTATCTAAAAAAAATTAATTTTCATTGATTGATTGCAGAATTATTTTTTATTTAAAAAATATTTACAGCAAAATTTATTTCTTAATAAATTTATTATTTAAAAGTTAATCAAAATATAAAAACTTGAATTTATTTTCATTCTCATTAATTTATATTTCTTACATTTTTATACAATAAATATCCAATATTATATTAGTATATTAGAGATTAAAAAATCATATAAATCTACAATGACATTTATAACATTTATAATATAACGAGTATAATGGATATACTTTGTATACTTAATGCTAAAATTAAAACCCTATACACTTTTTCCAATTTGAACCATCTTGAATGAAAAATAGCACAGTTCTATATTCACACATTTTATTAATATAACACTACAATTATAATTAATTAATGAGCAGCACGCAATAATTTTTATTATTAAACATGAAACTCACTATTACGATTCTAACATTTGAAAATGTTAGGAAAATTCAAAAAAAGTATTCATTTTTTTGTAAAATTAAAATTAAATTTTTGTAAAATTATTATTATGATTTTAACTGTTACTTGCTTTAACTGTATACTTGCTGTTTTGAAATATATTGTAACTTTTACCACAAATTTCAAAATTTTAAATAAATAATCAATCAATGACTGATTTTTGTATAATCGTTTTAAGTTCAACAGAAGTGGCACGAGGCGGCGTTGTAACTAATCAGCCGAAAACGAATATCGATATTTTTGTATGGCCGTTCGTTGTTTGCAAGTATAAACAACTGCAAATAATATTTAATTAAGAGCGGATCTGTATAAGCCAAGTGTGTTTTTTCCAACAAAAGAAGTCTATGAATAATACCAACAGTTTGGACAAAGAAAAAATAATCAAGGATTCCATTATTCACACCATATACTGAATGATTAAAGGTAAACATATTTTTAGGTTAAAATAGAAAAATATGTTATTTGCAGATTTAATTCAATGTTTATTACTATTTTATTATAAATTGATCATTACTAAAGCATGAAGACCATAGTAACAATGATATACTTCTCTGTACTAATAGTTGATCTAAATAAAAACACCCTTTGTATATTTTTTTTTAAAAAACTATATCTTTAAGAAAACATATATTCTCTTAAATGTTATTATTCTTCCAATATTTTTCATCTACAGAAAAAGATCTATCTATGTATAAAATTAATAACATGATTTTTCCTTTATAAAAAAGATTATATAAGATTTCACATTATTTTAATGCTTGAAGTATGTACACTCAAAAAACTATGTTTTTCAACGTTTAATTACTTTTTGAAATTAGTTTATTATTTATATAAATTTGTATTTTTCATTTTTTTATTACATTGGAAAATTTGTACTCATGTATGAAAATAATGTAAAATATTTTTATTGCATATTTTTAATAAGTTGTACATTCTTTTCTCAAATTAATTTTACAAATAACAAATATTCAATTTATTGATTTTAATAAATTAATTGTTTTCCTACAGTTAAACCTCATTAATTATATGTTAAATTATTTCAGAAAAAAATCATTTAATACAGTGACTTCACGGCTGACTTGAATTCTGGTGTCAATTAAGCATTGGTTTCTATAAAAGACTGGTGTTAAACAAACCTTGGTTTTATAAAAAGTATAAGGTTAAAAATTTTAAGGTAATATTTCATGTATTTTTTGCATCAAATTTTATTTAAATTCATTATGTCTTTTTTGATAAAGTTGTTGAAACTCACCTCACAATGTTATTCGTACGATGCAAGAAGTAAAACGCTCGGTAAAACTAGACGTGCGAGGTGAGCTTTCGGCAAATTTACCTTTATAATTGTCTACAATAAGTACACATATAGAGGTAAACATGTACTTAAACCACAATATCAATCATTTAAACAAATTATTTCGAAATTTTAATTAATAAAAGGTTTATAAATACATATTTTGAAGCTATTATCAGTTTTAATATAGTTGTTGTTGTACACCTGCTCTCAATGGTTTACAATAACTGTATTAAACATCAGAGAGTGGTTGGGTACTCAACACATTAAAAATATCTGTTTTAATGTAACTTCCGTTGTTCTTCTAAAAAATAAAGTTTATTTTAACATGTATAATTTTCACAGTACACTTATTTATGACTTCATGTCAAAAAACATTTTACTATAAAAAATAAGCTAAACAATATGCATTCAGTATTTCAGCAGTATGTTTTTACTTTACACAAACGATAATACAATTATTGTGTTTTATGTATACATATGTATGTATTGAACATCTTTCATATTAATTTATTACTCAATATTAATTTGTTGTTTTTCTTTTTTCAGGTTCCAGTGTTGAAAGAGAACAAAGTTTAGGAAAAGGAAAAAAAAGCAATTTCGACACTTAAAATAATTTGAACTACAATTTAATACGTGTATGTAATGTATTGCAATTCTGATAACGTTGATTAAAAATATTGTACATTGAATTGTGTATGAAACCCTCATTTTAAAATTATTGATAAGTCCCAGAACCCAAGATCAAAATAAAATTAGACTACAGACCCACTGAGCAATTGAGCGAACTACTATTGAGATCCCAAATTGAACCTCTGAACAAATGACATGAACCATTGAACAATTGAACCATTGAACCATTGAACAATTGAACCATTGAACCATTGAACCATTGAACCATTGAACCACTGAACCACTGAACAATTGAACCATTGAACAATTGAACCACTAAAAAACTGAATCATAAAAACTGCTAAACTTTTGAAACATTGAAAAAATAAACTATTGTACATTGAATAAATTTAAGATTTTAATAAATTAAACTATTATACAATACAACTGAACATTGATCACAATATTTTCTTTTATTCCAAAACCATACAAATTATAGAATTCTTAATATTTATTTGTTTTTTCATTTCTTAAGCTACAGAAGAATTTTAAATTGGAAAATTTTCATTCGTTATATATTGTTATAAATTTGTGATACGATTAAACATTTCCTTTATAATTCTAATTATTTTATTTTAAACAAAATGCCTCGCAGAAAAATTCAACGCACTGAAGAAGAAGAGAAGCAATACCAAGAAACAAAAAGATTAAAACATATTGAAAGTCAAAAGCGTTATGCTCTGAAGAAAAATCAAACAAAAGAGAACAAGATAGGAAATGTATCTTCACAACAGTCTTCTTCTTTGCCAACTTTGAATCAGACCGAAGAACAATCTTCCTTATCAGAGCAACGAGTTTCAAGCCTAACTGAACAGCAGTTGATTCGATCTTCACAACATCCAACATCAAATATGTTGGAACCCCAATCTTCCTTTTCACAAGAGTCAATTGTAAATACAGCGAAACAACAATCAACTTTCCAACAGCCAATTTTACATTCAGTCGAACAACAAAGTTCCTTTTCGCAAGCGATTTCGAGCACAAAAAAAGTGCCTAATAGAATTATTCAACGCACTGAAGAAGAAGAAAAGCAATACCAAGAAACAAAAAGATTAAAACACGCAGAAAGCCAAAAGCGGTATGCTCTGAAGAAAAAGCAAACAAAAGAGAATAAGGTAAAAGAAAATGTATTTAGACAACAATCATCTTCTTTGCCAACTTTGAATTTGTCAGAAGAACTATCTTCCTCATCGCAACGAGTTTTGAGAACAACTGAACAACAGTTGACTTCTTCACAACTGCCAATAATAAATGTGGTCAAACTGCATTCTTTCTTCTTGCAAAAAGCAATTTTGAACACAACGGAACAACAATCAATTTCTTTACAACCATTTGTAAATTTGACTGAACAACAAAGTTCATTTTCACAGGCAATTTCGAAGTCGAAAAAAATGCCCTGTAGAAAAATTCAACGCACTGAAGAAGAAGAAAGAGAATATCAAGAAACAAAAAGATTGAAACACGCAGAAAGCCAAAAGCGTTATGCTCTTAAAAAACATCAAACAAGCAATGTAACAAATTTGCCAATTATGAATTTGACCGAAGAACAAGCTTCCTTATCGCAACAACGTGTTTTGAGCATAATTGAACTACAGTCGAATCAGTCTTCACGATCTTTAGAACAACCTATATTAAATATGACTAAATCGCAATCTACCATCTCAAAAGAATCATTTCTAAACTTAACGGAACCACAATCGACTTCACAACAACCAATTTTAAATTCAGCTGAACAACAGAGTTCCTTTGCGCAACAACCAGTTTCGAGCACAACTGAGCAACAACCGACTTCTTCACGACAAGCAAGTACGAACAATCGAAATTCTCAAACTGCTCAAAACAAAGGATACGTTGATGAACAACTTCACGAGAAAGAAATAAATGATATTTCTGAACATTACATCGGTCGTATGAGTATAGTCTGCAAACATTGTAAAGCATATCATTTTATTTCTGAAAGAGTAAAAAGCAAAGGTGATTCATTTAATGATTGCTGCAATCACGGCAACGTACGTTTACACCCCTTGCCTGATCCTCCAGAATATCTTCGTTCGTTATTCGAAGGAACTCACCCCTGCTCAACAGATTTTTATCAGAATATACGATGTTACAATAATTCTTTTGCTTTTGCTTCATTCAATGCAAATTTAATTAATTTCAACGAAAGACGTCCTGGTCCATTTTGTTTTAAGATTCAAGGGCAAATTTACTATCAAGTTAATACATCATTGTATCCTTCTGGTAGTGACAATCCAAATTATGGTCAATTATTTATAATTGATCAAGATGAAGCCGTAAATCATCGTTTGAATGTTTTCAGTCATTTAAATTATGACGTTTTACAATCTCTTGATTCAATGATGAGACAATATAACATTTTTGCACAATCATATGAAATGATGTCAAAAGAATTAAGTAAACAAAGACAATCTGATGTTGATGCTCCTTCTGAATTGCAATTATTATTTAGTTTAAAACCAGGTATGGATAAACGACGATACAATTTTCAACAAGTCAATGAAGTTGCAAAAATTTTGCAAAGTGTAAGTACTATGGATCCAAATGTAGAGCCTTGGATTTATCCATTGTTTTATCCACATGGATCACGAGGCTGGCATCGTGATATAATGCGTGTTGATGGTAAAAAACGAGTTACGCGACTTTCTTACACAAAATATCGTATGGCTATAAGAGATGGATTCAATCCATTTGTAATGGGACGAAGACTTACTCAACAATGGGTTGTTGATTCTTACGTCAAAATTGAAAAAGATCGTATTCAGTATCACAAAACGCATCAAAAAGAACTTAGAATTGATACGTATAAAAGTCTCACAGATTATTGACACAATACTGCCAATAACACTGGATGTACTATTGGTAAATTAACCATTCTTCCATCTACTTTTGTTGGATCACCACGAAACATGTTACAACATTATCATGACGCTATGGCTATTGTCAGAGAATTCGGCAAACCAGATATTTTCTTAACCATGACATGTAATCCAAACTGGCCTGAAATAAGAGAAAATCTTTTGCCAAACCAACAACCATCTGATAGGCCTGATTTAATCACACGTGTATTCAATATTAAAAAGAACTATTTAGTGGATCTAATAACGAGACAACATCATTTTGGCGAATTTGCAGCTTTTGTATATGTCATCGAATTTCAGAAACGTGGTTTACCGCATGTTCATATGCTAATCACGTTGAAACCCTATGATAAAATAAGTACATCAGAAGCTATTGACAAATACATTTCTGCCGAAATACCTGATCCAATAGAGAATCCAGAACTCCACGAAATTGTTATGAAGAATATGATACACGGGCCATGTGGAAGTTGGTGTATGGTTGATGGAAAATGTTCAAAACATTATCCTAAAACGTTTCAAAATGAAACCACTATCAATGAAAACGGATATCCCACTTATAGAAGATGAAATACTGGAATAACTTATGAGAAAACAAGAGGATATGTGATTGATAATAGACATGTAGTACCATACGCACCAAAGTTATTACGTTTATTCAACTGTCACATGAATGTTGAAATTGTTTCGTCTATTAAATCAGTTAAGTATATATATAAGTACGTTTACAAAGGTAACGATGCTGCCGCTGTAGTAATACAAGAAAACAGTAATGAAGCAGTTCTTGATCACGATGAAATAAAAAATTTCATCGAGACTCGGTATGTCAGTTCCGTTGAAGCTTCCTGGCGCATTTTTAGTAAACCTCTGCAAGAAAAAAGTCATACAATCTATCGCATGCCTGTTCATTTACCAAACGAACACAATGTCGTTTTACAAGATGTTTCTGACGACGATAAATTGACAGCTGCTTTAGATCAAGTTACTATGCTTATTGACTATTTCAAATTGAATGCAAGGGATCCAGAAGCACAGAATTATGCTTACACTCAAATTCCACAACACTATACTTTTAAAAAGGAAAAAGTTGACGGAAAAACTGTTGCTCATTAGCAGCCACGAAAAAGTCACATGAACTGTATAGGTCGAATGTATTCAGTTAGTCCAGCACAGAATGAATTATATCATTTAAGAATATTGCTATTACGCATTAAAGGAGCTACAAGTTTTGATGATTTAAAAACCGTTGACGAAGTATTATATCCAACATTCGCTGCTGCGTGTTTAGCTAGAGGATTAATCGAAGACGACGAGGAATGGAAACGTGCTATGTCAGAAGCTACTCTTTGGATGATGCCTTATCAACTCCGATGTTTGTTTGTTCGAATTTTATTACATTGCCAACCAATTTATCCAAACGAATTATGGAACGAATTTAAAACTGCAATGTCTGAAGATTACGCAAGGAACTATGAACCATTAGAAAGTCAAAAAATGGCGTACGACCAAATTCTGAGTATGTTGAAGGATCAGAATTATCATGATTTTCATATTCGTGACATGGACTCAATGATATCAATAATACAATCAATTAATTCTATATCCCCAGAACAATATTTGGAAATAGGATTACAACAGTACAATACTCTAATCGGTAATCAAAAAGAAATTACAGATGTTATATTAAATACTGTTGATAATGATAGCACTGATAACCCAAGATGGTTTTTCATCATTGGATCTGGCGGAACTGGAAAAACATATTTGTACAAAACTCTATTTAATTTAATTAAAGGCAGAAATAAAGTAGTAAGCACGATGGCATTCACTGGAATTGCAGCCACCTTACTTCCAGAAGGAAAAACGGTACACAAAACACTTGGATTACCAGTTCCCCTATTTTCCGATTCATCTTCCAACATTAAGGCTCAAACGGAAGAAGGAAAACTTTTGATTGCAACTGATGTTTTCATTTGGGACGAAGCTCCTATGACACCAAGGTACGCTTTAGAAATCATGGATCGTTTATTAAAACACCTTATGGGAAATGATTTATTATTTGGAGGAAAAATCGTCATTTTAGGAGGAGATTTTCGACAATTATTACCAATTAAAGACAAAGAAACACGTACTGAATCAATTAATTTATCTATCAAGTATAGTCATTTATGGCAATATTTTCATCAATTTACTTTAACACAAAATATGAGAGTTCTACCAGAAGAAATAGACTTTGCGAAATTTGTCCTAGATATAGGAAATGGTATTTTAAATGATAATGATGACAATATCACCATTCCAGATTCCTTCCTAGCATCACCTACCAGCAGTATTATTGAAGATACTTACGGAGAATTATTAAGAAATAAAGAATTCAAAAAAGCATCACAATATGCTATACTATCAGCTAGAAATGTAGATGTACAAGAAATTAATAATGCAGTTGTCGATTTATTAGATGAATTGTCTGAAAAAATATATTACAGTATTGACAGTATTAATACATCAGATGACAATGGCAGTATCGCAGACAGTGTTTTGCCTGAATACTTGAATACTTTATTGCCGCCAACATTACCACCGAATGAATTACGTCTTAGACAATATTGTGTTATAATGCTAATTCGAAATCTCAATATTAACGAAGGATTGTGTAATGGCACTAGGTTATTAGTTCTTGACTTCAGCGATCACTTATTGAAATGTGAAATTCTGACTGGTGATAAAATTGGTAATATAACATTCATTAATCGCATAACACTTATTTGTGAAAATGTGTATCCATTCAACTTTACAAGAAGACAATTTCCAGTTAAAGTAGCTTTTGCAATGACTATCAATAAATCTCAAGGTCAAACATTTGAAAAAATTGGAATTGATTTACGGAAGGAAGTTTTCAATCACGGACAATTCTATGTAGCGATTTCTAGAGTACGATCAGGGAATTCTTTGAAAATTTATGTTGGTAACAAACAAAAGAGACACATAACTAAAAATTATGTATACACAGAATTATATAAATGAAAAGATTATATCATTGTTAATTCAAGTATTATAATCCAATCTGTTGATTTAATTATTATTTCATTCATTATTGAAAAATCTTATAATTCAAATTATAATTCATTTAACATAAATTACTAAAGTCATTAATAAAAACTTCATAACAGCAGAGGCGACGCGCCCGTAGGGCGCGCTTCACTCATCTAGTTTGTATCAAAAAGTAATGAATGTCGGATGGTTCTAGTTAGAATATGAAATGAAATTAAATTAAACAAACTAAGCGATATTATTTTACTATTTACTATTGACTGTAAAAATGTGAGATCATTTACAGTACGCCTAAAAATGCTAATAATAAGATTTAATTAAAATATTTGCATAAAAGAAATGAAAAATGTTATTCAACTATTACATGACATTTTTGTTATTATTAGTAATAAATATTAAATAAAATGATTTATTTATAAAATGCTTTTTTACAGAAACTCTTAAGAGATTAGCGTCTGACATTCTGATCAAATCAGACCTTTCTCGAGTATTGGGAATACTTAATACAGTTATCGAAAATCAAATATTGCAACAACAAGACCTGAACAAAGAAATGACATTTTAGCAACAGAACGAATGATTTAAAGAGAACTCCCGATAAATTCGGATGAAAAAATGGAACAATTAGAAGAATTCCTTACAGACGAAAAAAATGAACGCAAATTCGTAAAATTTTAATTCAAAACTTTATTTATACATATTTCTTATTGTTTTACACCCGCAAAAAAATATTTTTCAATAGTTCTAGAAAAAAGTTAAGGAAATAGCTTGGTGTGATTTCATTATTGAAAACTATTAGACTTTTCCTAGTATATTTTTCTGGGTATAATTATTATCGTTGCAATAACACAAATAAAAATTTTATCAGACATGTTTCAATACATCTAATTACGTATTTAGTCTTCTATAGCGGTACTTGTATTAAATCTACATTTTTTTCTTATTTTCATTTTCGGGCCCTATTTACGATAAAAAAAAGACTAAATATAAATCCGTACACGTATTTTATCCGCAACAGCTCTTTACACCAAGAAATTTATTTTGCAGGTAACCTTTTTAGAATACCTTGGGGGAAAAACCTTGGATGATGATACTAGAGGACATTTAAAATCTTTGTTAACTGATGAAATGGCTGCTACATACAGTTACAAAGGACAAAAAGGAAAGAAAAGTTTCAGTGAGACCAAATTGAACAAATCTGTCTTAAGTATGTTTACTAAATTTTGCTGAACTTTTTAGTTTTTTTTAATTATTGTACTACCAATTCAATTTTTATCAGTTGAGTATAGTAATTTTTTTCAGTGATTCAAAATTTATTTTTTCACCTGAAATATATCATTATGAACATAATTGAGCCACTTTGGTTCTAAATGCAATTTTAAATAAACTAAACAAAAATGTCAGGTAATGGATTAAATACGTTAAATTTGAATATTAAAGTGTTTTTTCATACATTAAAGGTGCAGTCAAATTGAGATTTAAAAATGCAGACGAGAAACAAATAAGTGATCAGATAGGCACATGGTTGTACCAGGATAACACACGCGTAGCACAACGCATTAAAGCTGCCGAAAACAAACGAAAAGCTTTTGAAGAAAAACAATAAATACACATTTTTCTTTATGAAAGATAATTAATTTATATTCTTGTACACGCAAACGTATATATATTATTATTCGATTATTTGCAGACGTTGTCGAGAAGAGCACACGTGATATATACTTGGAATTCATTGGATTTACCAAAACTTATTACTTTTCTTTTTATCTGATTTTCACAATGTTTATCGAATAGTCATATATGTTAGTTAACTTACTTGAATTCACTTCGTTGCTAATTAGTTAACAGAAAATTAAAACAAGATATTATTGCAAATGTAGTTATTATACAAACATATGTAATATTTTATACGTTAGCATTTCCATAAATGTATAATAGTACATTATTGTTGTAAATGAAATACTGTTAAAAATCAGAAGAAAAGAGTTAAATGAATGTTGTGTATGTTAATATAACTACTTTATAAAATAGTTACTTATATCATCCGTAGCATGTATATACTCAAACATATACAAGATTTTTTAATAAATAAATAATTTTTTAAGATAAATCGATTGTAAACAATTTTATTATTGTAAATTAGATATAAGCATAAACTAATACATGAAAAGTAATTTATTAATTGAAGCCGTGAGTTCCGAAACAATGAAGATTAACAATGAAAATATGGTAATTGTTGTTTTATTTTAATTTGGTATAATTACATGTTCAATCAATTAATTAGTAATCAAAATTTTATAATTTTGTTAGTATTTACTTAGCAAATTGTTTATGTATATATTAATATTATAACTGTCTGTGCGCATTTTTTTATCAATTAATTGAATCGGTTACAGGTGAATGAAACATCTAATATACGTTTTATTGACGTTTTTATACTTTTTGACATCGTTTTCATAACGTTTTTAAAAACATCAAAACTGTGTTTACTATAAATCAAAATGTGTCATGAGATTTCGTAATTTAAATCATAAACGCATATTACGCTTAATTAACGTTTTATAAATGTATTATAAACGTCTTTATATTCGTTTTTAACGTCTTTTTTCTTGTTATATCGTTTTCATGACGTTTTTAAAAACATCAAAACTGCGTTTACTAAACCAAAATGTGTAATGAGATTTCATAATTTAAATCGTAAATATATTACGTTTTATTAATATTTTATAAACGTTTTATAAACGTTTTTAAATAACAACTATAATACGTTTCGTTGACTGACATTTGTACAATAAATGGATGTCAAATAGTTGTCGAGTAATCGTTTCATGAACGTTTTTTTGACCTTCTGACCCTGGTAGAAATAAATTCGCTGCACTGAAAAAAAATTCAGGGGATAATCAGCTAACTATTTATGCTTTAAACAGTTGACTTTTACTAACGGATGAAAGCATAAAATTTAACGTTTTAGCCCTTGATTTGTTTTAGGGAATGAAAGGCTGAGTATCTCCCAAGGGATAATTAGGTAATATGAACTGATGAAATCCCGAGACGCACCGGATTATCTGGTCAGTCTCAAGGAATGATCAGTTACTTATTCGTAGGCCTTTTATCAGTCAAATTTTAAGGAAACAAAAGGTCAATTTACACAGATAATCAACTCATGTGTCAACTGATTATCCCTTAAAAAAGTTTGACTGATTATCCCTTGAATTTTCTTTCAGTGTGCAAAAGCGCTGAAATGAACTCTGAAATAAAACGCTGAAATAGCGTACAAAATTGGGACATTTCAGCGTCAAAAACGCTGAAATTTTCCCTGGTAGAAATAAATTTGCTGTAAAAGCGCTGAAATGATTTCTGAAATGGAACGCTGAAACAGCATACAAAATTGAGACATTTTAGCCTTAAAAACGCTGCAATAATATTGCAAATTTTTTATAGAAACTCTGAAAAACGCTGAATTTGTGCTAAATTTATTTTAAACTTTAAAAACAACGCTGAAATTGTGGCTGAAAT
>JABFPI010000138.1:0-12607 GCA_022817465.1 Embidobia sp. ZL-2020 | reverse complement strand
AGGAAAAAGTGGCGTTTTTTCCCATGAGTTTCCAAGGGAATATTTTGAGGTTAAGTATGTCAAAACAACGCCATAGTGGGTAGAGAAGTCTCTTTTCCTTTTAGATTTCAGTTTTCCCACACATTGGAACAATAATCGACTTTCCCCACGCCAAAGAGTGGGAAAAGTACTCTTCCTGTTAGAAAAGTGGTCTTTTCCACACTTTGTCAGAAAAGTATCGTTCATCACTCGGCAGGCTCGTATTGTTTTTACAGATTCGTACGTTACACTCGACTACGCCTCGTACAACTTACTCAGTTTGTGAAAGCGCTACTTTCCTGCCTAGTGATAAAATATACTGTTAAATTGGTACTCTGAATCGAAGGCAAGAATTACTAATGTAAAACTCGTTTTTTCCAAGTTTAGTACGATGTTTTTCCTTGACAAGAAAATAAAATATGTTAGTAGCCCGAGTCGAAGACGAAGAATTACCAACATACCGTCAAACAGAATAACTTTGTGATCAAGGGTTAACTTTGTGTCAAATTGTTTGGTTCTTTTATCTAATAAGGATAACTTGTTTGAGCAAAATTAAATTTAGTTATTAATTCTAAGAAATCTCCTCAAAATTTTTATGTTCATAATTGATTTTTCATATACATTATTATTCTTTTAAATATAAAATACCATTATAAATTAAGTTCTAGAATTTCTGTTCAAAAAATTAAGCTTTGAAAATTCACTTTTTTGAACTACGTATATGAATATTTTTAAACACTCATATGAATACAAAAATATCTATATTGAATTTCTATTTGTCCAAATAATACATTTTGTAGATATAAGTTAAATTAAAATTAAACATATAACGTTCGTAAAAATATTTGATTTTAAAGAGGTGGGATTTCAGAGTCTCACTATGCCTCAAAGGGTTAAGTGACATCGTTTGTGAACAACGATTCATGAAAAAAATCAGGGCTGACACCCTCGGGAGAAAAACACGCCTTTGGGAATAAAAACTAGTCGAATTCTCGCTTTATACAGGACGAAAAACACCTAAGTGACCTCGTGTGCATGCGCAGCATGCGCCCTTAGGGCATAATATACTATTTATATCACAAGTGAATAAGATAATGCAGTTTTTACTCTCAAGAGTGAAGGAGTGAAACTATGTTTCATTCCCCTGAGAATGACGTTTCCTAAAGGTAATAAAACCTTGTTTAATTCATAAGACAAAGCTTTACTCCCTGAAGTAATAATACACTGTTTCACTCCCGCGCTACAGGGAGTACAACTGCGTTTCTCGAGCATGTGTGACATAAAATAATATTTCAATTTAGTAAATTATTAGCATTTAATATTTAATATTACGCTTAAAAACTGCAGTCCTCTTTGCTTATTTACAGTTTGCAACAAAAATAACTACAGCTTTGGCAATAAAAACGACTACATCACCCTCCGGGGGTGGTGGGCGATCGTTCTCGCAACAAAATACGAATCGATCGCGAATTCTTGCAGCCTCGATTTCTTCTTTAACACGTCAACTATAGAAAATTTGACTTGTTAAAGACATTGGTATTTTGTTTATTTAACAAAACCTATAATTATAAATATAAACAAATTATAATCTATTAGTATCGTTAGTTAATACTTATTATTTTTGTACTTTTTATTTGTATTCTAAAATTCGTATTGTCGTTTATTATTTTTTTAAGCATCGAAATATTTCGTTTATTTATTACTCTCCAATTATTTAATCTATAATAATGTTCCTTAATTAAAATTGAATCGTTTATTTTTGAAAATGCAGTCCTTTAAGTTTTTATTTTATTTTATTTTTAGGGTAATTTTAATTTCACTATAGCTCCCGCTTGGGAGCTAAACGATCCTTGGACCAAATCGTTCCACTTGCGTCCCGCTGCGCTCGCGCGTAAAACATCATTGTTCAAACCTTGAGCGTAGTGGCGCCGTTAGCAAAATATACCATTACAATAGAAATGTTTTTGTAAACATGTTTAATACATCTTAAAAAATTATAAAATATTTGTTAATAAGTTTCACTTACATTACAATTCGTATCCATTATGATGATACATCACAAAATATTTTATGGCATAGCACTAAAACTGAATACCTTGGGAATGAAAAATACATAGTTAATGCATAGTTTATGCATGGTTTGTGCATAATACGATGCACATATGTACAACAAACGGGTCTGCACTGAACATGTAGAAATTATGAATACGTCATATACTGACTTTAACTAAATTGTCACTCCACGACGTACAATTTGTAAAAATTTTTATATCTCGAAAGACTGAGGCACAAACAGTTTGTAAATATGTTTTAAAATTGAATGTGGATATTATGAGAACTGTCCCGAGAAAAAAAATTAGACATGCATAAGTTTATATTGAATTATGCAAAAATTATTCATCAATTTATACACAGTTCAATATTGAATTATGCATGTCCAATTTTTTATGCCTAAATTAGTAACAAATTTCGCATAACTTTTGCATAATCTGATCAAATTTTTTTTTCATGGGGTGATACATACATAAAACATTGAATTGTTGATATAGATAAAAGAAATATTTTTTGTATATTCCAGTTTTTTTATATTTAAAATAGACAAAATTGAAGTTAATATATTGGACATAAATTTAGAAGCAATTCGTTCATAAAATTTGTGAGACACCGTACAACGATAACTGAACATAATTTATACCTTATTGGTATATAGTAATTTTTTGTATGCGTAAAAAAGTTTATAATATATAAATATATTTTATACAAATTTTGATTATGAATATATTAATGACATAAAATCTATGTTAATAGCATGTATAATTCTTACCTAATTATATATATACAATTGTTTCTTTAGCTTTGATATAATTTATGCTTAAATTTAACTGGCCAATTTTTCCGATTGAATTGTGCATAATGCAAAATTACTTGCATTTAATCTGTTTTACTTTGAAGTAAAAAAACTATAATTCATTATTATTATATAGATGCATGAACACATTTTTTGCTTGTACAAATTTTGACGTATTCGCGGATTCCATCATACGACATTTTACGTGCTGGAAAAGTGCTTCATTTCCTCATTGTCTGACGTAGGAAAAGTAGCCCATTTTCAAAGGTGTGGGAAAAGTACTCACTAGTGGGAAAAGTAAGTACTTTTCCAACGCTTTCGGAAATCGGCTACTCTTCCCACACAAAACAGATGGGAAAATGAAGTACCTTTCTGCACTTATGGTAAAAAATATCGTGTACGGCTCGTGGAAAAAGATGTCGAGCCCAAATGAGTGTGATGGTAATACACAATTGATTTACTACACGGAAACGATTTTGAGAAGGCAGGCTTACCAAACACAGGGATAGATGCTACACCTGAGGTTAGGTGTGGCAGCTACACCGACTCGGGAACGCTGCCATCCCTCATCTTTATGAAAAAAATATCAAGGATGGCAGCGTTCCCAAACCGGGATAGCAGCGTTCTCGAGTCAGTGCAGCTGCCACACCTAACCTTAGGTGTAGCATCTATCCCTGTGATTGGTAAGTCTGCCTTCCCAAAATTGTTTCCGTGTATTTTGTTACTTTATTGAAAAGTCATATTAGAAAATCGAATTTTGCGCTCGTTTCAAGTTACGAAAAGTTTCTTGGGAAACAGGAATTTTTTAAACCACGCTGGGTGTGTGAAACTTGTTTTTCAATTTTTAAAGTAAAGTGAAGACCAATTTTTCGATTTAAACTTTAAAGCGAATGTATATCCACAAATATTTGCCCAAAATAGATCAGATTGGAGAAACGCTTTTTAATGCACAAACGTACATCGCTTGTGTACAGGAAAAATGTCGGTTCACTTTCGATTAACTTTTCATCCAGTACTTGAATCAATTATTTGAAATATATATCGGAATAATTCCATATAATAATTATTTATTTTGTAAAACATAATTCATTTTGAATGAATGTAAGTAAAGTCAGTCAAACCTTTCATCATAATGCAGTTTGTGAAAGTGAAACTTAAGTAAGTGGAGAAGTACAGTGCTTTTGCGTTGATTTCGCAAAAAAGTTTCTGTGTATGAAGTTAGGTCAGTTTTTAACTGAGCTTCATCATCAGATTACGGGAATTTTATGCTGCAGTGTCAGAGCGTGAAACTCAAAATAAGTTTGTTTCATAAAGTACAGTATAATGTTCCAGCGAGTTCGCATTATTCATTGTAAAATGTATTATATTGCGATTAAAAAAATTATTACATCATCAGTATTGGACTCTCTACTCGTTCTTCGGTTGTCTCAAATGGATTTTCCTTGTTTCAAATGGTTAATTTTTATTATTTTCAAAATCCCAATAACCTTATGTATTATTATTATTCAAATAAACTAAACTTGAATTAAGAAAAGTGGTTACTTTTTCTATTAGTAAAAAAAGTTTTTCTGCACGAGTGGGAAAAGTAACTAGTTTATAATTCGTTATTAATCAAACAATTAAAAACTGGCGGTTTAAGGAGAAATTACTTTTCCCACTAGTGCAAGAAAAAAGTAGTTACTTCTCAAAAAATTGTCTATTTTTTACTATTTCCACACGAGTAAGAAAAGTGACTATTTTCCACTTATATCCTCGTTCTAAGTAAGACAAAAAATTCCATTCTCTCTAAAAAAAACGCAATTACGTTTCCTACAACCACGTGTTGGAAGCGAGTTTTCAAGGAATCGCTGTTTTTTGTCCACAGGAAGTTACTGGCACATCCGCGTTACCAGCTAGCCAATTAAGTAAGGCGATTTCGCGGATCAGCACGGAATATCGACTCCAATTCGCCTGGCCAAAACGAGCGCAGCTGACGAATGGCGAAGTGTTGCACGTGGCGGCGGCGGGCAGCAACGTCTTGCCCCGGAAGTCTTTGAGCATGGGTGCTTTGAAGCAAGGGGCCGTCATTTCCGCCCCTGTCCCGGTTCACAAGAAACGCCCCGGTGACATTGATCACAGACGAGATGGTAAGATGTCATTATCGCAATTCTATTCGGGTCACGCGGATTTTTATTGGAAATGACCTTTTAAGAAAATTGGGACCTTTGCGAAAATGTAGAATTGATAGAAATAAATAGTTTGTACTTTGAATAGAAATTACTTTGTTAGATTTGGAACTTTGTTTTTGCCGGCTTTTTTGATAAATTTTTATCAAAATTGACCGTATACGTTATTCTAAAAATAACTTACTGAATTAAAATAAAAATAAATATTTAATAAAAGTATTTAGTAAACTTCATTTAGCAACTTCATTATTTGGTTTCTCAAAAATCATTCATTTAATTTTTGTTTGCATTGAAACTACAATTCTGTGTTAACAGTTTTCAATTTTTATTTGAAAATTTAATTCCAAAAACGTTAACTTCTTTTTGAGAGTCCAAATCTTCTTAAAAAAGAACGTATGCAATAAACTTTTTTACGTAAACGTTTAGACGCGCGTCATCGCTCAATTTTTCAGTGTGGTTCATTAAAAACGACCCACTAAAGATTCTTGACATTTTCAAAGACGTTAAACAAAGTCACCTAATATCGAACAGCAATATATCGTGGCAGTTAAAAAGTTCACAGCAACGTACATTTTTTTGCTGCAATTTAATGGTAATTTTTTTATTAGATAAAAGAAAGCTATTTCTTAAGATCTGACTGTTACAACAAAGAAAAGGTAATTTACTTTAGAAAGATTTTTATTTTATATGAAACTCTATTAAGCCGAGATAAAATGAGAAAATGTAAAGTGACAAGTAAACGCAATTTGTTCTGAAATGACTCTCGGTTCATTTTTATCGGTTTCATTTAAATTATTGCGAAACGGTTAAATTCTAATTGTACACTGTTTTTGTAATTTAATTGACGTTATTCAATTAAAGTAATTTACAAAATTAATTATTATAAGTTTTAATTTATTTTCGTTCGATCAAATAAAATATTTTTTAATCAAATAAATTTTGCAATTCGATTTGCTTCTTTTTTTTCGTAAATTAACTTTTTTAACTAAATTATCATAATTTATTAAAAGCATTAAACTATTTCGAATTTTATTAAATAATTGTTTAGAATAAATACACAAGAATGTTAGCGCTTCCGATATTAGATATTACCCCTCATTGCTTTTTTTAATCTAGTAAGTTGATGCTTTTAAACGAAAAATTACGTAAAATAATTACAACGCTCTTCAACCTCATAAAAAATGTAATTTATTATTTACGATCAAATTTTTGTTAATTCAAACCGCAGATACTTAATTAACATAAAATAATCGTTGCAACTAAATTTTCAATATAATTTTATTACTCTCTAAAATGAAGGACAAATAAATATTGCGTCTATTTTTTTGTGTAGACTTTACTCTTTGCTTGTTGTTTTACGGAGCTGGTAAAAGGGGACCCGGTAAAGTACTTATATGCCGATTTTATTGCACACTTCATTTGTTTCAAACGCTCTTTAAGAGCGACGGCAAAACACGTTTCCAATCTTTTTTCAAAATCCCCAACGACAGACAGTCGATACCAATTGGCCAAATTTGTTCCCGTAGAAACGTATAACCGACAATAAGTTTTTTCAATTTCATTGAAAATTGTTTGAAATGCAAGCAATATTTCCGACGAAGCTTACAATACTGTTGTTACGAAATTTTAGTCGAAATCTTTTCTTAAAGTACTTATAAGAATACAGAATGATCAAAGAGTTTTTACAAAACACAAGCTTCGATGCTTCATATGTTTGACTTTCTGTATTTGTACACTTTTGTTGAAAAATTTTGTCGAGAACGCGTTTTTCTGCGAACTTTTTCGTAATTTTTTGAACAATTTTTACTTAAAGCACTTTCTTTGCACATTATGGAGCGTTGGAAATCTTATATAGTAAAAAGAAAAATTAAAAGAATTTCATAAAGTAACTGATATATTTTTAGTATATATATTTTTTCAATATATTTTAAATATATTATGAATATATATTTTCAATATATTACCAATATACATCCAAAATAGTTTCAAAATATTTTCAGTAATTTTCAATATATTTTCAGTATTTCCAATACATACTAACAATATATTCAGTATATTATTTTCTCTTTACTAAAATAACAATCGAACCTCCTGCAAAGCCACTTTTCAATACTAATTTTTTTCGCAAAACCACAAAGATGTTGTCTTTCTATACAAAATATGTATTCTTCAATAAATCAAATCTCCAAAAAAAACTAAATAAAAGCTCGAAAACTGTTTCAGGGATTCAAGCATCGGAGCTGGAGCCGCTTGTCGGGGGAAACGCAACAGATACCATCGACGGAGTCGTGCTGGAGGCTGACGAGCACGAGGAAGAAGTGCCGGCGTTAAAAGTAACATTTAGGTCAGGCAATATTTATTATTTCTCGTCATCCTTCATTGTACTTTGCGCGGAGTGCGCCAAGTTCGATCGAACTTGTGCGACGCTCCTTCGGCCCGTTATTTTTGTCCGACGAAAGTAACGGGCTCGAGGCGCATTTTCACAAAACCGAGGAACATTCGAGTCGTTTGATTTGACGGTGTTCTCATTGGAAGAATGAAACTGCACCTACGATGATCCTCGCTTTGTACAAAAAACAATAGTTTGTGTTCAAGGTTTCTTTTGGCTACGTTTCAGGGGTAAAAAGTCCGGAGGTAAAACCGTAAGGATATCAGATAGGATTGAGCCGGCAGTGAAAAAGCCGCAAGAAAGTGCTTTTCCTACGGCCGACGTGATCGAACTCAGGCGACTGGCTGATGAATATAAGGTATTTAACGAGCCGGCCGAACGAACCGATGCAAAACAGAAGAATTGTGCTTGCTTTTGAAGCTGCCTTTTTGTGCGACCTCGCTTGTCCTGATTTCGATATCCGCTTATTTATAATTATCTTGATTACATTGCCAACGCTGAGATGTTATATTTTCACTAATTAAATCTTGAATTCTTCAATTAAAATTGTTAACTTAATATTTTGCGTTCTGAAATTTAGTAATGTACGTTTGTTAAAAATATGTAAAGTTTTTAAATTTATTTATGTAAGTTTCTTAATTTAATATTTTAAGTCACATTTTTTAACTTAGTATTGTAAAGTCTTCAATTTTGTAACATTAATTTGTCAGTTTTATAATTTTCAAATTCTTAAGTGTAAGAATAATGGTTTGTAAATATAGCCATTTGAATGCACAATTTATTTCAATTCAATATTTTCAATTTTTTAATTTGATTTTGTAAATTTGTAAAATTAGTCATTTAAATCTTAAATTCAAGAGAAATTTAATTTCTTAAATCTATATAAAAAATTAATTAATTAACATAATCTTACATTAACTTGCAAGTAGTTCATTCCAGAAAATAAGACATCAAAAGTCTGTGCAATGTACTAATTTTCCGAGATAAAATATTTCAAGTATACGATGGATACACAAATTGGAATGAAATTTAAATCTTCAATATAAATCAGAATGTACTTTCGTCATTCACATGCAAAGAAATTCAGCTTAATTCTCGGACAAGAACGTATCATAAATCGATACAGAATTAATGATTGAGTAGTCAGTATTGCGTACGTTTGATTATTTGCTTTGCATTGCCAAGCTAAGAATTTACATATTTTTTGCTTAGTTCTGCTCTTTTTTGATGAATAATTTGCAGTAGCCCAGTTGTTTATTGGAAAATTCTTATAAAACAATTTCAAAGTATCACACTCGACAGCCACGCCATTGAAAAGTAATTCTTTCAAGCAATATTTGTTGTCGATGACTACAAGTTGTTATCGATTTTAATCCCGGAAAATGTTGCACGTGAATTTGAATAACGCCGTGCCCAAAGACCTTTTGAGTTAAAGTTTGACAACTAAAATACGACAGCGAGTAAAGGGATGCCAGAAATATGAGAAAATAAAAGACGGCAAACGCGCCTGTGCAATATCATGCTGGTTAAAGTTTTACAATTAGTCACAGCTGCAAAATCCTGTTGTGAAAATTGCCGGATTTCACAACACATTCATTGCAATAATTTATGGCGTTTAAAATCCAGTGACTGATGAAGATAAATCAGTTTTAAAAAACGTTTCATTTTCAGCGAACCACTTTTTTTTCGATTCTTAATCAAATTTATCTATTGCTCCGATTAACGTTTTGATTACTTCAACTTGAAACAGTCTGAATAATGTAATTTTTTGATGAAAAACATGTGGTGTTTGAGTGTGATTTAAAAGACTGCCTTTTCGCAAGGCGTTACTTTTTACAATACGTTTGTTTGACTATCGTGAAATGTTGTCAAACTTGCACCTTTTTTACCTTTATTCAATGAGAAATCAATGTGTGGTATTTTTACAATTATCCGATACACGGTTGAAAACAAAATAATGCATATTAAATTTGTGTCAGCATCGTGATTGGGGCGGTGGATTAGCAGCCGAGGACGAAGCATCACTATGGAAGCGTGTGTCTAGTAACCACGCGCTCAACGCCTTATCATTAGCCAGGCCAGTACACTAAAGACACGTCAATATTTGGTGTTTCAATTTGCTGATAGTGCTTTATATTTAATCTTACAATCCCATATAATGAAAAATATACTTCTTTAATGAAAGAAAAATAATTTCTTGTAAACCAGATGCACTTTTGAGATCAACTGAATAAATTTGTTAAAATGATCAAATAAGTGACAATAAAAAGTAGCATAAGATTTTATGAATAAATAAAAATTATAAGAAAACTATAAAATTGTAATGAAAATATATTTCGAAATATCTGATTTGGTTGTATCACGGTCTGTCTTTAAACTAACTTTAACGCCTTAATTTTCCAACCAGAACTTTCAATTGGTGATAAAATCCGAAAAATTGTCAGACCTCCGGAAACAACTTCTTCATATCTCTTTTCGAATCTTTACAAAAAAAAGTATCTTAAGAACAATTACATAGAATATTACAATAATTGTGTATAAAACTCACGAACCTCAAATTTGTCTTCCAAAGCAAAAAATTAAAAACCAAAAATTCACATAAATGCAAAGCATAACTTAAAAATGTGTGATCAAAAGTTCTGCACAAAACTATGAGAAAATGATCAGAAACGAGCACTATCAACGCACCCACTTTTTGTCTTTCAAAATTGATGCGGGTTCAATCGTAGATGTTTTTGACGTCTTCCTTATAGCAGCGAATCAATCATTCATCGTTACCCTTGTCGCTGCAAACGGTTGATAATCGACAGCCTTTATGATTGCAGATCGATAACGAAAGAAGAAAAGGAGAAAGAAAACACTAGAAAAATAGCACCAACATCGACTGCGACTACGATGCCTCCAGCAGGTCGGCCTTCCTCGGTTCAGGCCAGACCTGTTCACGGCATTATTTCGGAAGACTTAAAAGCGGTGAGTCTTCGTCCGAACAGGAAAATAAACTTTCCTTTAATTGGAACACTCGACATTTGATTGCACTCGCAATTGTTGTTTTTTAAAATCGTTCCCTCGAAGATTAAGGGAACGAAGTTAAGTAACAGTATCTTGTTGTTGCTTTTGTGCGAGAGCAAATACTTCACTGTTGTTCGACTCAATTTTTATTCAATGCAAAATGAAAAGAGCTTATTGAGATGCCAACAGATGGCTTGCGTTTGAACTTCCTTGAGCGCTTTTCATGCTGCTTTTGAGTTGCTGTGAATTAATAATTTATCGTTCTTAAGCTAATAATTGGTTGATTTTTTTTGTTTGCAGGATACTGATAGAGCAATCGCTCGCGCAAGAAAAGATTTCTTGATCCGT
The DNA here is from genome assembly GCA_022817465.1 of Embidobia sp. ZL-2020. Classification (NCBI taxonomy): domain Eukaryota; kingdom Metazoa; phylum Arthropoda; class Insecta; order Hymenoptera; family Scelionidae; genus Embidobia; species Embidobia sp. ZL-2020. Next base: position 1,830 of record JABFPI010000138.1, on the reverse strand, counting down.
CATCATCTAGATCGCACCACGGGAGTCGGTAAGAAACCATACATTTGTATTCTTAATAAACTTTCGTTATGAATACTACATTTCACACTTAAACTATAGGATTTAATAATTAAATACTTACTGATATTTTGTTCAATCAAATATATTATTACAATTAAGGTGTTACTTGAAATAAAAATACGATTTTAAATTACCAAACCTCTAAAAAAAGGGTTTAATGGTTTCGAATAAGATTATTTTACAAGGGACAGCACTTTCTATGTAGAATGTAAAGTCACAAAAACCTTTTGAACTATAAATTTTACTTACTGATATTGCACACAGTTTATAATCCAATTTTAAGAAACATAAACCTTGGATCTTGATAAGAAAAGATATTTAAAAGTTTTTATGATTGACCTTAAAAATACCTTGATGATGTAAAAAGAATTACTGTAATTTTGAATCAATACTGCAGTTATAAGAAAACTAAACTAACAAATAATATAAAAACATCATAAAATGTTAAGTGTAGAAATTGGGATAAATATAAAATGAAAGGATTATTTTTTAATGTACTATTTAAGTAGAATTTTATACTCTTTAAAGTTAACGGGAAATTAAAATAAGATTTTAAGCTAACAAAATGTAATCTTTTCCGAAAAAACACAATTTTTTCAAATGAAAAGTGTTGAAGAAATCAATTAAATTGATTAAATTTATTACACATGGAATTACATAATTTTTTAATGTTTCACTTAATATAGGTGATGGAGCCCTACTTCCCTCTCCAACGAGAGAAAAGTTAGAGCCTGTGATATTACGTCGTCGCGACGAACCGAAAGAGCACAGAGAAGAAGCTCAACCGAAAACGAAATCGAGTCCGAAGAGTAGTCCTCGAGCTGCACGTTCGCAAAGCCTTGGGCCGAGTAGATCGCCGAAACGCCATCCACAACGCGCCTCATCCGTCACTAAAGAAAACAAGGTGACTTCAACTAACCAGCATCATAAAATAAAAACAATATTTCTTTCGAGATAGAACAGAAATTTTTTCATAGAAACAAAAACTCCAACCTCTTTTTATCATACCAAACAAATTTATTATTAAAATTTGTAAATTCGATTGATTACAATCGACAACTTCTCCGTCGAACTCGCTATGTAATAAACGCGAATCAAATGAATCCGAATCTGCACAGCGTCTGTTCTCGCGCGCATCTCACTAACTGATAACTCAATAACTAGTTTTAGCCTATAGTAGAAATTATTCTCAATGTACGTAATTCGCACGATTGACTGGCAATAATTGTGTTTCAACTTAGGCTTTCCGCGACGGTGTCAGTCTTCCAAGTAATTTGAGCCGTTCTATCTCGACAATCAAAACTCATCTGTATGTGTATACAAAGTCAACTGGCGTGATAAATAATTAATTAATTTGTTCCGCTATTCGTGTCCATGAGAAGGAGAAAGAGTTGAAGTAGAAGGAGAGCGAGACGAGAGAAAAGAGCGGCGAGCCGCAGAGACATCCTCGACCGAGTAAGTCAAAGAAGCGTCTTCTGCTAAGATTTCGTTAAAGTCAATTGACCGATTTGCTAGGATATTGCGTTCGATTTAAGCAGCATCATTCTACGACTTGCATCTTCGTGTACACATTACGTTGAGTTTAGAGCAACTTTATGATGAGGAAACACATCCACGGAGCTAACAATATATGGATTGTCAGAGTTCGGAAACGTTGTACGATGGCTGTTGATGTCACGCGAGAGCATGTCGTCGACGAGTTTTTAAGTTCAGCGGAAGTATACGTTCCGTTGATAAAGCCTGTGTGACTTATATTCAAGCTGGTTTCGA
>JABFPI010000137.1:0-12608 GCA_022817465.1 Embidobia sp. ZL-2020 | reverse complement strand
GGGGGTGAAAGTCTGAACGGCTGGGCAGCTGTGGCGCTGTAGTCGATGGGGAGTTTTTAAGAAAGTGTGGCAAGGGAAATTGAACGTGCGTTTGTCATAGGGGCGTGATTGTGATAGTATTAGACTAGTTTATCACAAGTAGGTGAATGATACGGGGGGGTGTTTTATTACAGGAGTGTTAGTGTCTTCTTTGGTCCGTCTTTGGTGTTTGATCTCCCTACTCCCCTAATTTTATTTTATTGCTTAGGAAACAATTTGTCATCGGCACGTTTGGAAATAACGGTGACAACTTCAAGTGATGAATTGCAAGCATTCAGTCAAGAGTTAAGTCAAGAGTTGAAAAACAATCAAGACAGTACTGGCGCATATTTTAACGTCACAACTGAAAGTTTGTTTGAAGAAGAAAGTGATGAAAAACTAAATGAAGGACCTGACCCGTCATAAGTCAAAAAGACCAGAGATTCTCGAGGAACTGTTAATATTATGAACACTAAATTAGCAGGCGCTTTGGATACGTGTAAATTAAGTAACCGCGATAGTTGTCATATTAATGTTGTTGTGGCACAAGCACTGAATGTTGATATAAGTAATATAATTGTCAATCCATCGTCAATCTAAAGATATCGCGCAAAATTGCGTGAACTAAGAGCTAAGAATATCAAAGCAGTTTTTAAAGGTGCTGAATTAAACGCTTCTGTCTTGCATTGGGACGAAAAACTTTTATCTAGTCTACTTCAGCGTGGCAAAGTCGAGGTACGTTTACCAGTTGTTATATCTGATAGCAATAGCGAGCAATTGTTAGAGATTCCAGCATTGGACAATGGAAAAGGTAAAACTCAAGCAAATGCTATTTTTGTTGTCATTCAAGATTGGGGCTTAACGGATGTGATAAAAGCGATCTGCTGTGACCTGCTTCTAATTTAGGCTGTGATAATGGAGCAGCAATAATATTGCAACAGTCGTTGGAAATAAATATTCTCTTTTTACCTTGCAGACATCATATTTCTGAATTAATTTTGAGAAGTGATTTCGAATTAAAAATTAAAGGTACATGAACAACAAATGCAAATTGCTCAGCCTCGCGATGACTATAAAGAGTTTTTAAAACTAACTCAGTTATTTCTTGACGATAGTCCGTCACATAGTTTCAAGTTCATTCACCAGGAGCAGTCCATCATGCGCGATAAATGTCAAAAGCAATTTATAGTTTGAAAATTTATGTTTACGAATAGTTTTCATTTGTCAGTAAAAGAAAGGGATGCACTTCACGAAATATGTATTTTCATTGTCCTGGTGTATGTAGAAGTATGGTTCACTGCCTCACATGCAGAATGTGCTCCAAACAACGATTTGAAATTGTTAAAGAAACTGCGAGATTATAAATCTATTCATAGCGAAATTTCGGACGTTGCCTAAAAAAAATTCAAAAACACTTATGGTATCTAAATTCGAAAACAGCTGCGTTAGCATTTTTTGATAAAAGTATATCACTAGATGTGAAGCGCAAGATGGTAGCGGAATTAAATTTACAAGAAGAAAGTGATGAAGAAGCGACCGATAGTGATGAAGAAGAAAAAATAGATGACAGTTACCCTAAGCGATTTTTGGTTAAGACAAAAGATGTTTACGGTTACTGCGGCAAAGAAATGGATCACTTTGTTACTCCGCTAACTATAAACTTTTTCCGAAGGTTTGGTATTAATGAAGGTTTTCTCGAGACAGATCCAACGTTATGGACGGAAAATGAAGAATTTCAGAATGGGTTGAAAGTAGTAACAAATTTAAAGTTGTTAATGACAGTGCAGAAAAGGCAGTCCGCTTGACTGAAGAATGCAAAAACATATTAACAAAAAATGAAGAGCAAAAATAGTATTTGGTTCAAGTCATTAGCGAGTATCGGAAGTTATTCCTAAATGCGAGCAAAGGAACATTGTTACAAGAACTTCCACAATAATGTGAATATGTTTATAAGAATACCTTATTTTGATAGATTATAAAGATATGAATATAAAAATTCGTTGCAAATTTGTATTTTTTATTACGACAATTTATTTCGATATAGTAGAATAATCGTCATGTTCAAAGTTTTCACTTCTAATATTATCACATTTTTCATTTTATATTAAACAATTTTGAGCACAAAAAATTAAATTGAAATCGCTTCACTTTATCTTCTTTCCTCTCACTCTATCTCTTAATAATTTAACACATTTGATTATTAAGTTTTTCTATCGATTATAATTTTCAATAGAGATTTTTTTAGAACTTTCTTAAAATAGCCGTATCTTGCTTAAAGATTTAGATATTCCTATGAATCGAATAGATTTTTTTAGTTTTCTTCAAATTTGCTAGTATTTCATGACACGGTAGGTAAGAATGAAATTTTGTATGGTTTTCATGTCGAGAATTTCTGGAAAAGTTGTTAAATTCAGTTTTAAAACGCATTACTTTAAGGTTATGTTCTATTGTAACTATTACAAAAAAAATGAAATTCTTCATTTCTTTTTTGAAGAAGATTCCTTTGTTTCTAAATTAAAAAAAAATTATCGAAATCCAATGAAATTGGCAAGGTGTGTTCCACGGAAGAGTAGTGTGTGTGTGTGTGTGTGCGTGCATGCATGCGTGAGCGCGTGCGCGCGAACAATTACATGTGAGGACAGCTCGTTTACGTGTAAACACACATGTTTAATTTTAATGTGACTCAAAAATGATTAAAAATGGATAATTTTTACCCTTCAAGATATGTTTTTATTAATTAATGATCATTTACATCTGTTTTGATTTGAAAAACGTTTCTAAAGTTTGTGAGCGAGTCGACATCTCAATCCCTACGTCTTCCACAAACAAACGCTAACGTAACCGTGATCGGAATCGGCAGCAACGAAACAGGCGCGCTGTGATACGTGACATCCTTAAAAATTTCTTAGATTGTTGATAGTGAAAACACGGAAATGGTTGATGCGTACTTAATGCTATAGATCACCAGTTACGAACCCAAACCGTTTGACAGTGACAAGTTTCCCGAACTCTGCGGTCTTATACTGGCCGATTCAGACCCATCAAAAGCCATGGAAATTGAACTTCTACTCGACGCCGACATTTACTGTGAGTTATTGTTACACGGAAAAGGGAAAGCATGAAGTTGGAGCGTGCACCGCGACATCTGTAATGTAATGCCGCATTACAAAAGAAAACAACATGCGCGCATCTTGTTTCTCGTTGCACGTTGGCTGAATCAGTGCGTCCAATACACTTTGTTTTCTTTAGCACGCGGCACTAACTATCTTGGTGCGTGCACTGGATTTTAATGCACGCTCTGGAAAAAGTTAATCTTGCAAAGTTGCAAGTTGTACCAACTCGTGCTTTCTTTATCGTATATAAATGTCAGTATTAATGAATATAAACCAAAAAATATGACGTTTTACGTATATGCAGAATATACGTCATTTAAAAACAAGTTTATTCTCAGGTGAGGCGGATATTAATTTCAAAAAGACAACTTAGATTAATTAATAATTAAATAAAAAGCATAACATTTATTGAAAAACAATAACTATGATTTTTTTCATTAATCAAACACGTATAAATTCAATTTTATTACTTATAAACAATTATTATTAATTACAATAAATTATAACGTTTGGCATGTGAAGCACATATTTTTGAATATTTTGAACCAGCGCACTTGACAACTTAGTTCACTAAGCACTTGAAAATAGTGTGCAACAACAGAAAAGTTAGTGCCGCGGGCCGAGTAAACATTGAAGGTTATGGTGAGATAAATTAAACTGTGTGCACAGTGAAACAAGAGTGGCACACTCTGTATTCCAATGCCTTAATAGAAGGCACTGTGTTTTTTTGTGCTTTCCCTTTTCCGTGTAGGTCAGGTCATTAAGCGCACAAAAACTCTGGTCATTGCTCAGTACACCACATTATGTTGGATTTCATTCGGCCCCATCGCGAACGCACCAAAAACGCATCAGATAATTGCAAATCACACGTCGTTGGATCTTACCGAATCCCTACAACAATATTGGAAAGTCGAAGATGTCCCTAACGCGAATGACACTGAACAAGAAGACGCGTGCGAAATATTATTTCGCGAAACGATCACACAAGAGAAGAACGACACTTCTCGGTTCGTTTTGGAAAAAGCAAAAGCGTCTTTGGGACTATCAAGAGAAATTGTATTGTACCTGGTGGTACAGCAATAAAATGCCACGACGAAAGTTGCAAAACGAAATCACGTCAGTACTAATAAATTGGCAAAAACCGCAGTTCGTATTAACAACGGACATTGAAAAGATGTTTCGCCAAATTTGCATTCACGAGGAGGACCGGTAATATTAATGCATTCACTGGCATTGACCTGAAGCGCTACAATCAAGCGCGTTTCAGCTCAACACCGTCACGTACGGTTCGAGATCTGCGCCGTTCTTGGCTATGCGCGTCATACAAGAACTCGATGCTCAATAAGGACGATTATCGTTGCAATACACTCCTCGCGCAACTACCGGTCATGAAACAGATCTACGTCGATCGGGAATGCGAGTCCCGGTGCGCAGTGGTGATGACTGCTCGAGCTACGCTTGGACAATCATTTGTACCCCTGCGCACCACAACTCACATGCAAAATATACTATATTTGCAAATATTTGCAAATAGTCAAAAATTAAACGGAAACAATTGGTCCTTTTCAAGAACACCAAATCTTAAACGGGAATAAATTCATAGTTAGTTAGCAAGTAGGTTAATCTTTTACTTTTTTCACTCTGTTAGTTAATGAGTTCACTCGTTAGTAAGTAGGATGTTTGGTTAATTAAATTTTAAACGGGAATAAGTTTACCTTTAATTAGCGAGTGGATTAATCTTTTACTTTTTCCACTATGTTAGTTAATGAGTTCACTCGTTAGGAAGCAGGATGTTTGGTTAGTTAGTTATCTAGTCAGTTAATTTGTTTGATAATTATTAAAATTTATTAAAATATTTTAGAAAAAAAAACAAGATAAAATTGTCGAAATGTTAACTGAAAAAACGTTTTATTCAGAGTCCTTGAAAACCATAAGACGATTAAAACAGAAAGTACTATAATATTTTATAAACAATTTACTTTAGTCGAAATTTTAACTTGCTCTGAGTAGAAATAATCTACTAATAAATTATAGGAATTAACTAACTATTAAACCCCCTTTAAAGAGTTATTAGTACATCATATAAGCAATATATCAGAGCAAAATAATATTGATATTTAACGAATATTCTTTGTTTACAATTATAATCACGGGTTTTGTTAAAATAGCAACGTTAAAATACTTTTAACATAAAACATTTTCTTTACTTAATGCGTGTAATAAAGAAATCAGGACATGAAAATTTTGCGACCGATTCGTATTTTGATGCGAGATCGATGGTTTACCACCCCCAGCGGTTGGCACAGTCGTCGTTACCGCAAAAGCTGTAGTCATTTTTGCTGTAAACTGTACAGAAGCAAAGGAGACTGCAGTTTTCATTTGTACAATAACAATTCAAAGATTTTAAATAAAAACTATTCAATTAGAAATGTCAATTTAAAACGGCTCAATTGAAAATCAGTGATATAAAATGTAATTATGTCAGCCGAATATTGACTAAACAAATGAACACTTTTTATGAAAGTGCTTATTCGTTTGGAGTTATTTGTAAAATATTATTTTACAAGTTTATTAATTTAAATTATTTAAAATTGAATTGTTGGAAATTGAAAGTTTTGTTTTGTTCTCTGTTTATTTTTGAAGTCATCAGAATGACTGGAGTAAATTTTTATAGTTAAAATTTTTATTATTTTGCAATCTTCAGAAAAATTTTGCTGTGTTCATGTGATATGTATAACAAAGTATTCTATTCTAATTGTTTATGATCGAATATTAATATTGTGTACAGTTATAATTAAATTTACTTTAAAATCTTATAATAAGATCTTCGGTCTTATCATCCTTTTACATGATATTTACCTAATGTGAACGTGCAGTTCAGCACGTAGGCATATGTTAGATAGAAGGTCTGAATTTATATACACACAATTCGTACTATTTCATTTATGTGATGGAATCGCTAATTTAATTATCGTCACGGGAAATGTATTCTAATCTTCCGTATGGTTAATATACTATACCATTCTGTTCCATTCTTAGATTTTTGGTTAAAATTGCACCATAAATTGTTTCAAATTGAAATATTAATTTAAAGTATTCAGTTATATGATTAAATTTTTATCATATACACGAGCACATAAGTAATCACTTTGATTTTCTGAATTGATGATTATTTGAGTGTTGATATTTGTAACGTTAATTTACATATTTACTATACTTTACTTAACCATTTGGTTTTTAAATTATAAAATACAGAATCTCCATGAAGTTAAAAATCTTTGTAATATCATAAAGTATTAATAGTAATCTTACAGACGAAAATACAATTTTACAAGTGTAATTATACTTTGACATCAACATTGCTGTGTCAGACGCAACTTCCACAATATTTCTATATTAATAATTGTACAATTTTACTTCTTGAATGGTCCCCTAAATGTAAAGTGTACCGTTATTACATACTTCTAAAATAAAAATTATTGGCGTTAAAATCAAAGAAAATGACATAGAAAGTTAAGACCTAAAAATCTCACAATTGTCAGTTGAGCTTTTCCTGTTACTTTTTTGAAAGCTGCTTTTAAGATGTACAAGTCTTAGTTTGAAAAAAAACGTGCCCAAACTCAAGTCTATTTGCGTTCACATTACATAAGAGTTAAAAGAAGTTGATAAATTTGATTCATCGGAAAATTTTGACGTAATGCATTGCTGAAGACTGAACGGCTTTCCTCTTGATTATATAATCGAAAACTGGTTCGGAAAATGGTTTGTCATTTGCCGGTTGAAACAGCGAAAGGTTAACGACACGAGTCACTGTCGTCTGTTGAAACACACGGCTGAATATAATTTCGTGGTACCCGCGGGACCAAGTTTCAAGAGTGGTTGGGTATGCCCTGCCTGCGGCTTCCCTCCGCCCCCCTCCCCCCACCTCTTTCTCATGAAACAATTCGATGAAGAACCGCGCCTCTTCTCGGTACGTGAATGCACGTGTCGATAGAAACACGTTCGTATGCGCGGCGCTCTTTTGAGGGCCTTGATTGCGGCGCCGAAGAAATTAATGAGAAGAGGAGGTGGTTGCGGAATGAAATTGCAGTGAATTTCACGGTGAAGCTAACTGAAACGGCCGATGTGTGCTCTTTTCAATTCGCATGACTTTTGCGAAGTTGCGGGATGCCGAATTGCGATTCGCGCGTGAAAACAAATTGAACGGCGGCTTTATCGCGGAGCGGTCTTCCAGCCGCAGCTGCAAGTGTCGTAGGATGAGCGCGCGGAGTCGTCAGATAAGCCCGCCTCTATTATCCCCGCGCGTTTCCTCCAAGTACAGAGTGTAGCAAACATTCATTAATTTGTATTAGAAATGTAGTAAATCCAAGAGCCATTGTATTGCTGCCCGAAGATTTATGTTCGTGTCAAACTCTTGTTTTTCATTGATGCTTGCAACGCGAACTCCCCTAATTGTGGATGATGAACATCTTCCCCGGTAATAATGCTCATCGTCCACACAACTACATGTTAATTTATACGAGCCGGAACCAAGCGTCGTCAAAATCCACTTTCCAGGAACTGTTCCCACCGAGATTTTTGTATCCGATATATTTTTACCGCGCGACGCAGCTTGTCCCACGGCCGGCGAGATCCAAAACCTTTCAATTATCTTGGCTAAATCTCGCGCATTTATGCTTTCCTCCTCGGCGAAAAAAGCTGCGAGATAGACGAATGTAAAGAGACGCCGGTCCTATCGCCAGGGAAAGTGAAAATCACGTATACGTGTGCACACCTTCCTTGTAACGTCCCAATACCTTGCTACGTAAATCGCACTTGTCTATTGCACTTGTGCGCAATTTCTCCACTGTCCATGGAAAACCGAGATCGTTAAGTACGGCAATTATCGGCGAACGGACACCGAACACGGCGCGGATCTTGTATCATCGAACAGGAAAAGTCTTTCTCAATTATTCTTCTCTGGAAAGTGGCATTGGTTGCGTAACGCGATTAATATTTCCATTAGGAATCTCGTCGCGTTGAGCGGTCGAAGCTTATGAGATAAGGATTTTAGTAGGCTAACACTATTCTAATGAGCGAATATATTTTGTTTAAAAAATTTAGGATTTCAATATTCTGGAAAACATGCCTGCTCAAAAATACATCTGATGTCTTATGTTAAAGCACAATATTTTCCGAAGAATAATTATTAACAAACTTTTATTTTTGTAATATTGCCGTCCAACTTTTGATACTTCAAATCCAGATTCTAGAAATTGATCAATAATATGAAATTTGATCGTCAAAGATTTGATATTTCAGATTAACGTTTTTAGCAGTATAGAAGTGTAGAAACTTAATTTAAAATCAAGTCTGCACATTTTATTGCTTTTTAAATTTTGTTTCATTTACTAGTTCGTGTTATCTTGTTGAACCAATGAAGTACTTGATTGGTTAATATTCAGCCGCGTGATCGTTATCGTCAATTAACGACAGACCTCGATTCGCAAAAGTTGGCACGATGTTGGAATGCGATTTGCCACGGCGAAATTTCAATGATTTCAGTGGCACCGCGCCAGTTCCGCTTTTCTTCAAGCGAGTCTAGTCAAATCAGAGCAACTTTCACGAGACTTTCTTCGCGAAAACTCTTTCCGTTTAGCGCGGACATTGGTGGCGCTAATAACGCGACCGCAGCTTCGTCACTGGCATCCGGGGAGAAAGGCGAAACTCACCTTTCACGAGTGCACACGGCAACGTTTCTCATGAAACGAAATCGCGACCGGAAGTCGGACAATCCGACGTCCGTAAAGTTTTATCTAAAACTTGACTTTCCTTTCGATATCAGCGCTGCTCGTAAATCACGTTCCGTTTCTCATGCGATTGAAAGCCGGCTAAATCTGCAAACGAGAATTTCGGATTCTGCGCTTTGGATTCCACTCTCGGCGCTCGTCTTGCTTCTTTTTCTCCCGCAAAACGTCCGTCTCGACTGGGCTCTATCAATTATGGATTTGGTTTTTAGGATCCTTTGATGATGACCCCTAATTGCATCCAGGTAGAGTCGGGTGCCCCTTCGCAAACTTATGCTCTTCGAGGCCCGCTCTAGACGCTCATCTTCTATTCCGAGAAGACTTTCGAATGATGAACAGTCGCAGCCAGTCATTGCTACATGTTATTTAGGGTTTAAGATTGCAAATACTGATAGGATAGTCAAAATGAAAGTTGTAATTTGTGTAAGATGTAACATTTCAAAATATGATTTAGATATCTTTAGTCTGGGAATTGATGAGATATTCTGCAACGTTTTTAATTCCTTTGCTTGCCCATCTTCAATTTAAATTAGCCGAAACATTTCGGTTCAAGTTAATATTCTCGTACCAGACGTATCACTCAATTGCAATTAATTTAACACATTCGGTGTTAAAGTACAAAAAATTATTCCTACTTTTGATTACGAGTTTGCGTATGGGGACATACTCGGGACTGTATGTCTTTCTTCTACGTGAATACGGGCAAGGGTCAACGCACTTAACCTAACTAGCGAGTATTCGCACAACCTATCTTTAATCTGCCTACCTACCCACCTACCTACTTATCGGCACTTATTCACCGACCTTCGAGTTCTTTGGCGCCGACCGAATTGGCTGCCTGCCCTGGGGGCTTCTCTTCGCAAGTTTGCAGCTCTTCGGGATAATCGGGGGTGGATATTAAAATTCATTAGTGTGCTCTCCGATCAAATTGAGAATAACAAGTCGCTTGAGATTCATGAACAAGCTTGGCCGGTACAAAAAGTCGACGCTTTGACGATGGTGCACAAAAATAACACTGAGCGAAAAAAGTATAACACGCAGACAAAGATGCCGAGGAATTTTCATTCGAACGCGCGACACGTTGCTGGGCTTTTGTGGTCTGATAAGCATCTTGACGTAGGTTCGATGTAAATTAGTGCACTCTGTGACCGTATCTGTTTGACGTATATCACATCTAATTCGGTTAGCTTATTTACACATTTTATCAACTTTTTGTCCAAGCGCTCCTAAATTTACGTGCCGATCCTAAAAATGCCGTTTTTCTCATCAGAAAAATTTTAACAATGCATGCGGACGTATGACTGATAATTTGTAGAAACATTTTTTTGATTGATTTTGGTGTAAATTACAATTTTTTTTTCATAAGTGTAAATACGAAGTTATTGGTGAACCCCGTGCTCCATTGAAACAATTGTTTTTTCTATTTACATGTACTTACACTTTATATTATGTTATTGTGTGTAAAATGTCTTATTTTAATGTATTTTTCGAAAATCAAATTTTCTATGATGAATCTCAGAGACAGTAAAACGTCTCTACTATAATCCTGTAATAAATTATCATCCAATTAAATGAGTAAAATAAAAAAATAGCATATTTTTTACAGGTATAGATTAGTAAGATAGAAAAGCACAAAATTGAACGTTTACTTCTGTTAACGAAAACTCTTTTTTAATTCCGAATTAATAAAAAGTATCTCCATTCTGGCATGTTTCAATATACTCAACACGCGTTTATTCTTGATTCACCTCTCTCATAAATCTTGGTAGGCATAAAAAACGCATCAAAATTCAATCAGCTGGCCAAAATGTTTCCGTCAGTTTTGATGATCGTGATCACGCGAAATGACGAAATTTGATCGGCGTCACAAATGCTGATCAGTTTCAGCAACTGGCAATTGCAAGAGCTCAACGTGCCGGCAGATTGTCAGGACAGGGTGAACGGCCGACCTAGAGGCTGTGCGCACAGAATACTCGTGCTGAGAGAGTACGGCCAAGCTCGCTCGCAGTTTCAGGCAAACAGAAACGAAGCGGAGCGAAGCGCCAAGCTATACCGCAATGGAATGAAGCGCAGCGGAGTGGCTAGGTCACGGAGAAGAGCGCGTCGCAAAAGTTGCCACGCACATCGACATAGTCGTTCCGATGATAAGTGCTCGTTCATCCGAGATGCAACGTTGCTGATAATGTTATCGCAGGAGTCGATCGGAACAAACATTTTTCAACACAAATTCGTATTGTCCATTTTTCAATCCCACTTTTCATTGACTTTATCGACGATATTATTGAATCTGTCAACAAGTTCGTCACGTGCTTCAGAGTCAAAAGTAACGCGACCCAAGACATCCCAAACGCTCGAATCGCTTGAACGCGCTGCTTTTGTCGTATCATTATAATCGAATACAATCGAAATTCTTCCTAAATCATATATAATTATACGCGGTTAAAGTTGTATAAAACAATGCATGAGTGATGCTTCCATTTTTCAGCTTCTTTGCCATATATGATAATCGCATTTATGCACAATCGTATATAATTACTCCACAACTTCTTACGTTTTCCTGACTTATAATAAATGCCGCTCTCGATAAAAAGTATCGCGAGTGTTATTCACATTTTTCAAACGGCTTCTTGGATTTTTAGGTTCAACACTTCTTAACTGCTACACACCTGTTTGAAGATCGCAGTTATTAAATTAAAAGGGTGCAATTCTAAATTTTTACAAAAGCCTTTGAATAAAGATCATTTTTTAGAATAGTGGTTTTAGAATAGGTTTACAATTTGTTGAATAGAAGTGTTTGCACTTTTAGTAAATGAAAAAATGATGAAACAAAGTTGAATATCAATTAAATTACAAAACTAAAATAGATTCCGCTTTTCTCTGCTGGATAACGTATTTTTATGCGCATCAACATGCAATTTAATCAATCTTGATGTTTCAGCTGTAAGTGTAAAAAGACGGTTTATTTAACAAACAAGCAACAAATGCTTGAAATGCTCACGTCTTATTACAGATAATCCATCTCGGTTATTTCCTGCATCAACGCCGTCTTGAGTTATGCGATTTGTCAATGATTTTGTTTATAATTACCTTATCACTGTTATATCTAATGGTAATATAAGTACCCAGCCACGCGACTTCTGTCGCCTTGACGTGGCTGGTGACGTCAGTGGCGAACACCGAGCACGAGACTGTTTTACTTCTACGCTTCAAGTTTAATAGCTCCATGCACACAGGTGTCTCTAATAGACTTCCGATAGTGGTGAATTAATTATTGACTCTGAACTTATTTCGAAGTTACTCTTAAGCGCAACAAAGTCGCACATATAATATCGTCAAATATTATCATTCATGTATCAGTGAACTTACTGCCACTATTTAATTACACATCGACTGCATTAGAATTTCATAGCGATTTCACGGAAACACATTATAACGACCAGTGAAAAAATAATTAAGAAAATTCATTCAGACCATCGAATGTGAACGACCGTGCAGGCATTTAACGAATTGGATCTCCCAGCCACTGATTTGACGAAGTCGCAATAAAAGTAACTGGAAATGCTCGAGGAACCGTTTTTCTTGGGAAATCAGGCAGACAAAAAAATCATTATGAAGTCGTGGAATTCCCGTTGGGTGCGTTAGTCCGGCGATTTGGACATACGGGTCGTGGCGAATGCGATCGAAAATCTTT
>JABFPI010000136.1:0-12632 GCA_022817465.1 Embidobia sp. ZL-2020 | reverse complement strand
GAATGAATTTTCGAGGAGATAGAAGACACCGTCGCTCGTACACATGGCCGACTATAAAACCACGCCAAGAGGGTGAAGACCAAGGGTTACGTGAAACGCCCACGAATATCTTGATCTAATAAATTTAACATCTCGTCGGTAAATTTGGTACCTTTATTCTCAAATTCATACACCTATTCACCTCCACATTATACATACTCGACCAAAGGGAATAAATTATAGCAGAAGAAAAAAGACATAAAAATGGATCTGCTTATGAGATTTATACAAAAATTTTACATACATTGAATTTTCACTCACTATGTTAGGTCACTTCAGATGCGTCGAATACAAGTTTTTTCTTGTAAAAGTTACAAATTTGAATTATATTTAATTTTGGAATATAAATACCAGATGAATCAAATAATTAAAATAAAATAATTCATATGAATTTACTACTGCAAAAACTTCTCAATATTTATGCTGAAGTATTTCTCTTACAAACACATAACTTGGAAAGGTTTTTTTACGTTTTTTAACAGTGGTCAATCAAAACGCAGCTCACGATGAGAGAGCTTGACCTCGTAAGTCTCGTGACATTAAATCTGTAATTTGTTGTAATATTTTATTAAGAACACTCGCGACCTACGTACCGACTCTTTGAGTGAGAATAGTAGAATCCATCATGTTTAACAGTTTCTGCGAAACACATCATAATATAGAAGATTCGTATATATATGTTATTTGGTAACTGTTAATTTAGTAATTCGTATATGTACAAGCGAAGGAATTATCAAATACCAATAGACTATTTCCAAGAATATAATTTTGTGTAGACTGTTCGTGTGATTTATATTAAAAATTATATTTACTTCTGCAAACTTTGTGTTTATTTTATTTAATGCAAATATTTTCTAGTAGATAAAATTTGGTTTCCCAGCGATCATATTGAAATTTTACACTATTAAAAATTCCTTAGCAAATTTGAGAAATATTGGACTCAAAAAACTTGGGTACAAAGTTTGGCATAGTGTTAATATTTTAGAAAAAGTGTTACGAAATATCGGAAATCCTGTACCCAATTTTTTTTCGATCCAATGTTCCTGAAACATGCTGCGGATTTTTGTTCAGTGTAATCTGTTTGGTGGCTGAGTAATAATTCCTGAAAATTCGTTTAAAATTCATATCTCTGATATTTTATGTAAACCTGAATGGTTCAAAACACGTTGTAAAACATGTTAAAACGCGTTAAATATGACGTGTACCTGAAAAATAAAAAAACGAATATCATCACTTTATTATGAAAATATTAAATAGGATTTAACGGAGTGTTTTATGTTTTTCGTAAAAACTCATATACTTGAGGACAAATTGAAAGTATATCTAATTTGAACATAAAAATTGATCTTATAAAAATACAAATAAAATAACAAAATCTTTTTAAAAAATGTTTAGATATCTCTAAAGATGGTTGAATGACCTTTAACTCGTTTTATAATATTTAAAATTCCCGGAAAAATGTAGTTAGAAAAAGTGAAATAATTTACAATAATGTAGTTACATAAAACTATCTCTAAACTTTTTTCTGTAACTATTGGATAAATTATACCTATTTTTTATGAGAAGGTTGTAGAAACTACGTATAATTTTTCCAACAGTTACAAGAAAAACTTGGAAGTTAGCTCGGGGTGACTTCAACTTTGTAAATTATTTAACTTTTTCTAAAATATTTTTTCCATGTAGTATGAACATTCGACGCCTTCGGTAAAATTTTAACTATAGATTGGATAAAATGATAGAAAAGTTAATACGTATTTAAACATGTTAATAAAGGTACCCTTATACTGTATGAAATTATGAATAAATTAAATTTGAAAATGATGAACGTACATTGTAAAAAAAGATGTGGGAAACTTTGTCAAATATACCGAAATTTTCCGTAAATTTCTGAATACTCTGCTCATTGTTGAAAATTCTAAAAAACCATGGAAAATTTCGTAAAAAATATCGAAATGTTCTGCAGCAAACGAAATATTTCGCTATTTACACATAATTTCGGTATAATTGTAGGAATTTCGCGAATATTTTTACAGTATAGGCTTGTTTAAAACATTAATTTAAGCGAAAAAGTTGCAAAATATGCCATATAAATGAGTTCATAAAATATTGAAAAATTTACATAAAGAAAGACTTATCATTATTACAATACTACTACAACAACAATAACAATGACAACAGGATAGGTATCATATTTTCTAATTTGTTGTTTCCAACGACATTTTTTCCTTAAATATGTCAAGACATCATTGTTTCTATTATATATTTTTCGTGTTCGTATAGACGAAACACAAAATGTTCTCTTTTTTACTTCTTCTTGATTTCCTTTATATACACTTTATTTTTCGACTTATAAATCTTATAAATTCTTGCAACATAACTTCAAAATCACTTAGTTCCTTTTTACTTCGAATCAAAATACTCTAAAAATGCTTCATATGATAAAGGACATTTTCTTGGTACGCGCGAGAAAAGTCCACTTTTCGTGGCTCCGCGCCAACTTAAAGTGGTCTTTTCTGCACTTACCAAGAAAAATATAGTTTCCTGCTGGGAAACTATTACACTCGGCTACGCCTCGTGCAACAAACTCACGAGTGAACAATTTACTTTTCCCTCCTAGCACCGAAATATACAATTGTGTTCTGGTATAATAATTAATTCGAACATTAATTTTGGTTAAGTCTATGCATAGTTATTTAGAAACGTACAATAATTTTTACTTAAACGTCGCAGCACAAACAATGGAACGGTGTTTAAATTTAATCGAATTTGAAAATATGATTTGGAAAAAAGAATTGTTGTTGGAAAAAGTGCATTAAAATAATATTATATTGGAAAAAAGCATTCATTGGGGAAAAAAGGTTGGAAAATTTGTCGTCCAATCACAATAACAAAGCATGTTACTGACTTAATTTTTACAAAATATTCATCAGGTCGGGAGAATATAATATCACATAACCTCTGTAGGGACTGTTCTCCCGAAAAGAATTTTGGAAAACTATGCACTCAAAACAAATAACAATAGTTGTTCGTAAATATGGTATGGGGGTTCTATATATTTATAACTTTTTTACGTGTGACATTGGCTTCCAATTATGCTATGCAGAGATCGCTTGCAGCGCCACCATAGTTTCAGAAAAAAAGGAACTAATTTGTTTAAAAAATGTTTCCAAATGGTATTCAAAAATCTTATGGTTCCGTGATTAAAAATTGATTAAAATTTTAAATACCCAAAAGATTGTTTCAAATGGCATTCGAGTCGATTTTATAGGATTCCTGCATAGCGTATACTCTTTTACAGACGTACCAACCCCTGTATCTATTTTGTGTTTTCTATTTTTTGTGTACTTTAAACCATTCTTACAAAATGAAGATTTCAATAAAGTACATCGAAATCAGCTTCTTGTAAAAAGTAGCATAGCTAATACGTATAACAGAAAAGAATAATAACACCATTATTTTCATAGCACTGTTGTTGCATTGTAAAAATGGTTTTTTAAGTGTAATGTTGATGCGTGAAATTTGATACTTTTAATAAATTCGTAACTAGCAAGTAAATTAATGATGAATAAGAGTGTGAATTATTGCAGATTAGCCGAAGATTAGAGGATACTAATTTTAGATACGACACTCTTTTCATTAATCTGTTGTCCATGATACGTTATAATTCGTATATAAAATCGACTATGCTTTGTATCAGTAAAGAAGGAATTTTTAAGATTTTGATTGGCCGAAATTAATTACGTGATATAAAAAATATAAGCGCCTAGTGAAATTATAATACAGTAGCGTCTTACGGTCCCTATCTTATTTTACGATAAGAGTATTTATATCGATTTATTTTGAGGAGTAGTAAAACATATTTAGGTTTTTCAAAGTATATCTAAAAATCAGTTAACACATAACATGATAATCAAATTGATTATTGAACTTGAAGTTAAATAAAACAAATAAGCAGTTTATTGGTATAAAAATCACTTTCAATTATTAATTTTTGTGATGCCAAATGGACAAGTTATCAAATTGAACTTCTGCATTACATATTTTTACATAATTTATAACATGAATAGTTTTTACATTATTCTAGATTTTAAATACAGATTATTTTAAACAATGTACACGTTTGAATGTTATTGTTCTCTATTCTTCGTATGTTAATTTATAAATTTTCATATGCAAATGTCTTTTGAACAGTGTGGTTAATTATAATGAAAATTTGTCTAAAGAAACTACCAGCAAAATCTATACGTGATTTAATTTTTATTTTATTTAATTTAGATTTTTGTTAAATATTTCAACCTTCTTAAAGGGCGTGCGTTGATAAAATGAAATATTTGCAAAACAATAGAAACTTTTTTCCAAATTTACATTCATGGCTGTAGAAATATTCTCATTTTTTTTTTTTAATTTCTAAGATTCCATTTAAAAAATGAGCTAAAACAGATTTAATGAGTGAATCATATTCGTGTATAAAACTAAGTAAGAGGATACATATTTTAAATAAAATTATTAAAATGTAAAAACGACCAAAATTCGTTATTACATATTTTTTTACTTACTTTTCATTATTTATGTTATTATTAATATAAAAATTATCTTATTATTTTATCAAGATGTATAATGTTTTAGTGCAGTATTTTTATATAAACATATCAACGTAGTATCGTTGAATTTTAACTTTTTTTCCTTATTATACATTCTAATTAGTTTGATAATAATAATTATTAATTCATTTTGATGCGCTACTAATCTTCTCTGGTCACTTTAATGGTTAAAAATTGGAGAAACAGAAATTTTTTTTACCATTATTGAAACATTATAATTTTTGAAAAATTTTGAATAAACGTCAAGAAAAATATTTTAAGAAATAGAAATTGGCAAATTAGTTTAACAGAAAGAGAAACTAAATAATTTGCAAGTTCCTTCAACGGTGTCCGACGAGATTTCTATTGCATATAAATTAACAAAACTAAGAAAACTAACGAAACTAAAAAAATTGCTATAAGTAAGTTTCAACATCAAACAAATTTCTCTGAATAATTTTTAATTACAAGTATATTTGATTTTTATACTTTGTATGTTTTGCTAGTTTTGAGTAGAACTCTTTTTTATGATGATTTCGAAGTAAATATTTACCGATTTCTTTCGACAAATTTTGTAATAATATTAAATGAGATTTTTATAAAAAAAAAATTATTTTAAAAAATAAAGAAAATAAAAATATATAATAATTTAGATAAAAATTAAAAATTAAAAAGACAAATTTAATTTAAAAGAATACCTTAGTTTTTGGAAGAAATCATAAAAATACAATTGTTCGCGTTTCGTTTTACATCTTCCCTTAAACTCATCAGGAATGCTAGGGAAGATGCTGCCTTAAACTAACACTAAAATCATTTTTAAAATAATGAAATGAAATTCTACCTTGGTGAACAACTCTCAAAATTTGCTTCACTCTTTCTGGTACTGGAATGGAACGTCTGTTTTCTACTGGAATTTGAAAAATACTTCGCCACGCATCAAATATTCCTATTTTTGTGTCTTTCACTCCGAGATTCGTTTTATTATCCAAATCGACCCCACCCATAAACTGCAACGCTCCAAGACACGTACGGATATCGCAACCGGATCTAGCTACTAATTGTTGCACAGCGTATCTCTCAGCGTTTAACCCTTCATTTTCCGCTATTGTCAACAGCCGATCAGTCAATACGGAAGGGTCAACCGGTGGCACCGGAATAACCAACGCTGCAGTCTTTAATGGCCTAAACGTTACAAAATTATCCTCAATTGTTACATCATTGTCTGAATTGAATTAAAGAAATTACCTTTTATGCACTCAAATCAATTTATAAATGCACTTGCATTCTTTAAGAGACGTTATTGTAGCATTACGAAAAGACAATTTAATACAAATTACCTAACTAGAATATAGATAATACAATCTCAGTAATTGATACAATAAAATCAATTATACTAT
This sequence comes from Embidobia sp. ZL-2020, assembly GCA_022817465.1. Classification (NCBI taxonomy): domain Eukaryota; kingdom Metazoa; phylum Arthropoda; class Insecta; order Hymenoptera; family Scelionidae; genus Embidobia; species Embidobia sp. ZL-2020. The sequence goes on along the minus strand of JABFPI010000136.1, from coordinate 6,616 downwards.
TATTTCTATAATAAATAAAAGATAATTAAAACTTTATTCAATTATTTATATAAGAACAAGAAAATATTAATTTTTTAAAAATTGAATTTAAATTAAAATTCCAAAGTTCGGTTACCGCAAAGCAGGTGTATTAATTTCGTTGCAAATACAAATCACTGGCCGACGGCAACCCTCCAAGTTGTTATTCGTTTTTCCTTTTTCCTTCAACTTTCCTTCAATAAACTTTAACAACAAATCAATAGCCGAACTTGGCGCACCGTCTATTTCGTCCATAACAAGACAATTGGGACGTTTAGCTGGACCCAACACAGATCTCATCTGTGTGGTTGAAAGTAACGCCTCTCTGTTTAAAAATTTTTTTATTTATTATTGTCAATTATGTCATACTTAAGGCTTAGTGGAAAAGCTGGCTTTATTGTCTAATAACCTGAAGGCTTCTGGACTTCTGTCGTCACTGGCATTGATTTCAACTACATTGTACCCAGCATGTCTTGCTGCTACATGAGCCAAAGTTGTCTTACCCAGACCAGGTGGACCAGTAAGAAGTACAATTCTATGTACTGGAATTCCTTTACTGTCTACTTCTTCTTCATCTTTAAAATGAAATATGTTGGTTTTATGCTTTTTGCGTTTTGGAATTTCTTTGTTGAACACAATTTTGTCCCAAAATTTCAGCCACCGCATAAGCGTTAAGTTGACCTTTTCATCTGACAAGAGTTCCATGTATTTTTGCGGTCGATATTTGTCGACCCATAATTCATTGTGGTCGATTTCCTTTGCAGAATCATCTTCGGGTACTAGTCCATGAAATTCATTCTTTTTCTTTGTTGATAACTGCAAAATTATTTAAAAACATTAGATATACAAATATGCTTCAACCAATTAGAAAACATGAATTTCAGAATAAATATGTAAGAAACAAATTTATAATGATCAATGATCAATAGTTTACGTAATTAAATAATATAAATAATTACAAAAACTGATTTTGCAACCAATATATACTTATAAATATATTAAACTAAACAAAATATCGTACTATTTCATATGCTTCTTTCCTTAATTGATCATAAGATACAGACAATAATCCAGATGTGAATGAACTTCCTTTAATAATGGGTTCTCGACTATCATTTTTTAGTTTGATGTAAAACCTTTTCCAATCATCAGGTCGTGTTACAGCAATGAAATTATACAATGGAACATTCTTTGTTATTGTCCCTTTATAACTGAAACACATTTTAACATTATAAATATTGTTTTGAGTATATGATAAGTAATTTAGATTTGTAAAAAGATTATAAGATTTTACTTTACTAATTGGCTGCTTTTTTTAGTATTTGACCTCGATATTATGTTCCTTTGTTCAGTGATCAATTTGATTATTTCATCAGGGTTATCCCATTTTGGCTTTTTAGTTCTTTCATCGTAATCATCTTAAACAATGCATAAACAGATTGATATTAATATTACAACGATTAAATTAATTTCGCAAAATTTTTATTTTGCAAAAATTACCAAAGGTCATAGGCCCAATGAGTTCATCAACTTCTCTCAAAATCTCTTCGACGGTTCGTTTTCTAGGTTGAGCTGAATCTGTATTGGTTACATTTTTGTCTTTTTCCACTTCCAAAGAAATATCTTTAATTGTTTGGCTGTCTATGGTTTGAGTTAATCCTCCATTAATTGTTTTTTTACTTTGAACAGTCTCTTCGCTTGCGTCACTTACTTGTGATTCTGTCAGTAAACTACTTTTGGGTTTACTTTTACTAACATTAAAAAGATTCCGTATTGGGTAATTCACCATAATATCACTAGTTATCACAGGTTTTTTTGGAGCACTGTTTTCTTTATTAACTGTTGCCTCTTGAGTTGTTTTTTGTGACTGAGTTGTTTTTTGTGGCTGAGTCTGCGGCTTAGATAATTTGGATTGTTCAGCTGAAAAAAAATTGAATACAAATTGATTAATTGCAATTTTTATTTGTATTTTTACAAAGAATATTTTAATTTTTAAAGAATGGAAAGTAAATTATTGAGTGGACAATTGTAAAGTAAATTGTTTCATATTTATTGTATAGCGTAAAATAACTATAAAATAATTTATAATAATATCATATTGCATAAGTTGGCACATACTTATTTATTAATGAAAAACTTGCTTGATTTTACAAAATTACATTTTGTATTCTAAAGTCAAAAATTTATCAACATTATTGTTTATATAAATATATAACAATAATAATTATATATGTATTAATTATATTTTTATTTTATTTACTTTTTACTGCATTTTTTGTTACCAAAGAAAAAAATTTAGTTAAAAAAAATATTATAGCATTTCTTAGCAACCTACATTTATTTCAAAATATAACACATTTAACAGTATTCTTAAACATTTTAATAACATTTAATATACAAGCAATTTTGACAGATAAATGACACATCAATCAAAACATAACCTACATCAAAGAAATGAGCAATGTCAAATAATCTTAACATTAAAGAATTTCGCAAAGATATTTAGTTTCGGAATGATATTTAATTTTCATAATGACAGCTTCAGAATTAAATTTATAGGCATTAGTTAAACAATTTAAAGCATTAGTGCACCTTCCATTTCCCGCCAAGCTTCCAATTCATCTTCGTGCTCCTGATCAAAATAATCATAATCATCTTCGTCGGGGAACTCGTTCTCCATTTTTACAAAGTGATAATTATATTTTCTTTACGTAAAAAATATTATAATTACTATCCTCTATAATTACTCTAACATATAATAAATTAGACTTCAAACATATTTTGGGGTGACAAAAAGAAAACAATGATCACGTGACCGAAAAGCCGGCAAACGAGCAGCGCCAGTAGGTAATGAACTACTGGCGACATTTATGGTGCGCGACCCAGAAGTGGCAAATTCAAAATAGAATCTGATTGATAATAACGATTATAACATGAGGATACGAATTATTTAAGAGATTATAATTTAGAAAATAAAAAATGAGAGAAATGTTAAAAATGATAAATAATTTTTACGTGATAGTTTTGTTAGTTAATATTTTATTCATTTTTTGTTGTAATTTATGAGTTGAGTTTGTTAATTCATTAATGTTTTCTTGTTAAGGTAAATTTGTTCTTGTTAATTTTATAATTAAATACATTATAAATGAAAGTTTATTTCAGTTACAAACTTTTCTTGATTAAAAATCCGGTTATTTCATACCTTATTGTTTAAAATATTTCATTGAAATATTTCAAAAAAATGTATTTCCATGACACGAAACTCCAAGCCGATAGAAAAGAAATCAGTTTTAATTTACAAAATTCTTCCCCGTTCTCATTGAAGCGCACATTAACATCTTGGGCTGTAACAAAAGCACATGACGGACATTATAAAATGTATTCAATGTGTCATTAACGTAATAATTTCCGTCCGCCCGTATGATGACAAGATTATACTTGATTCGATTTTCCACCCATACATCCTGCATGCTAACGCGATATATTTCGTGTACAAGTGTGCTTGAATTAATACACGTCACCATAAACATCATTTAACATCACAAAATCAACATTTTACTGTTGTGCGACATCAAATCTAATGTACCAATGCGCAGCATAACAGTTGAATATTTTTCTCCTTTGTAATATTATAATCTCGATATTAATCTTCTAATCGCACTTCAATGAGACGCGGAGGCGAAATAAAATCAAATCACATGCCTGAGTAGATTGCTCATTTCTTTTTGATGGGTTTAAGATAGAATTAAAATTAAATTTCACATTCGAAATGTAACACTTGTATAATATTACGTATTTAGCTAAATTATTACTTACTTTAATTGCAAAAATCATCAAGGATGAAAAAGGTTATTGATTAGTTCGTAAATTATGCATTAAAAATAATGCAATGGTTAGTTCATTGGTACAAAAAGAAGTTGAAAATAAAAATAGTTACAAAGAAAAATGGGTAAACTCGAACTCGATGAATAAGTAGATTACAGTCGTGTCAAAGTTCATGAAAATTGATAAAGCTTTACATTTAAGAGCTCCTCAACCAAGAAGGCAAGAAACTTATTATCTCATAATGCATTTTCGTCATTCTATCGGATGGCTGCTTTAGTATAAACAGTCTACGTAGTGGAAATGCTCTTGAATGTTGTTTTATTTTATTTAAATTACATCGGGCAAATCTTAATCACTTATTAAAGCTGTTAATTCGGATCGTTTTTGTATGCTTCATGACCAAATAAAAAATATGAATTTTTCGTTTATTATAAGATGCATAAAATTTTATTACTGGTCATTAAATGTTTATTAACAATTATATTCGAAATTAAAAAAGTTATTTATGAATTTTTTTGAACAAATTACAAAATTCATGATACAATAAAAAATACACTACTCTAGACCATTTTCTGTTTATTCTTAAACATGAATTTAATTTTTAAATTAAAAATAATGATTCAGCAGTAAATTATACTGTAGGGATTCATATATTTTATATTGTAAAATTCCTTAGTAAACATTCACACATCTTTCGGCAAGCTTTTCATAGAAACCGTTTTGAGATTGAAACGGAAATAGTCTTCTCGCTGTTAAATTGTTCTGAATTTTAAAAGTGTTACTTTAGTATTTTAAGTGTCGTTTTTTGTTAGAAGTCTTTTCATATTTTATATCTAAATTCGTTTTGCCTTTTCGGAAAACGCTCAAAATAAAGGTGACGTTGTTGCATAGCTCGTTGGTAACTCGAGAAAGTCGTGTTCGCATGTGTTCGCCGGCTGGTCCGGAACATACCAACGATACGGCTCTCGAAATTCACGAGCTCAAAACAATGTTTCCCTCTTTTCTTGAGTTTTCCGAAATGACGTAGGATTAACTTCGGGTGCGTAATAAAACGAGTCGAAAGAGCAGTTACGTCTCGATCCCCTTGCCGTCCGGTCGCAACGCGCGACATGTTCGCTATGTAACTCTTGATTAATAAACAATTGTAATTAACTGGACTTAACAGTTATTCTACTCCCTAGTCACTCACCAAAGTTGCTATATAGTAAAAACTAATTAATAACATTAACACTTACGTAATTTAATATATCAAAAATTTATATTCATAGAATAATCTTTCAAAATCAACAAATAGGTTTTTTTTTACCTTACATTCACCTTAAAAGATATGAAAAAACTTATAAATGAAAATTAAAGACCAAACAATATTAAAATTTGACAGACAGGAAAATAAAGTGAAGAAAAAAGCGTCAGCAAATTTTATAAACTTCATTTTTTTTAACGTTCCTTTTTTTTATTTTAATTTATATTTCTCTTGACCCACAATTTTTTTAACTGCACACGTTATTCATTTAATAATATTTGAAAAAGAAAATTTAATAAACAACATTCTAAGTTAAAATAAATTGGTGGCCCTAAAAAGGGCCGATTTTTTTCTTCTTTTTCTTTTCTTCTTCACTAAAAAGAACTTGAGCTTTCTTATCAGTCTTTTTCGGCAGCAAAACAGCCTGGATATTCGGCAACACACCACCCTGAGCGATGGTGACACCAGACAGAAGTTTGTTCAACTCCTCGTCATTTCTGATGGCAAGTTGCAGGTGCCGAGGAATGATCCTGGTCTTCTTGTTATCTCTGGCAGCGTTGCCAGCCAACTCAAGAACTTCCGCCGCGAGGTACTCCATCACAGCGGCCAAGTACACCGGCGCACCGGCTCCGACTCGCTCGGCGTAATTTCCCTTCCTCAACATACGATGAATACGCCCGACAGGAAACTGCAGACCGGCACGCGTCGAACGGGTCTTTGACTTTCCCTTCACTTTACCGCCTTTGCCACGTCCAGACATCTTCGAAAGCAATAATACCAAAGCTAGTACTGACTTAAAGACACAGGGTAGATAAAAAATTGAGCGTTCGGGGCTGATATATATCTCTTTGTGAAGCTTCACACTTCCGCACCAATCAGAACGCAGGAGCCAAACGCGACGCTCTGATTGGTGCGGCGACTGAACAGTGAAATGATACATACCTCGCGAGGTCGATGGTCAAAAAAAAAAAAAAAAAAAATAATAAAAATGATCATCTTTATCGCTTTTCACACAAATTTTCTGCAATCAGAAAAATATCCAGAGGCTAAAATATTTAAATGATTGAAAAATTTTTTAAGCATTTACAATTTTCATTTCTATAAAAATATTGATGTCATATTTTGTTTTTGGAGGTCAGAAAAAATTTGTGAATACCTCTCTGGAGTCTGCTTCGACTCCAAATAATATTTCTTATACAGAAAAATAAGATTTTTATTGACATATCGTACTTCTAATGTTTCTTACATAATGAAGAATACATATTTGAAATAACGCGAACGAAATATAAAAATGAAAAAACCAAACTTTTTTTGTCACAGTCTAGAAATAATTTCTAAAATTTCGATTAGAACAAAATGTCGGCTTGAAACAAAGTTTCTAATTGAATTGGCTTGTTTATAGAAATGAAAAGGTGAAGGTATTACGTTGTATCAAAGAGTTACAATTAAAAGACGTAATTCTGGGTCAGTATGTCGGTGATCCAGATGCAGAAGACCCTGAGGCACGACTTGGTTACTTAGACGATCCTA
>JABFPI010000135.1:0-12656 GCA_022817465.1 Embidobia sp. ZL-2020 | reverse complement strand
ATTGAAAACAAACTATGACAAACTATGACAAAATATGCAAATTGTTTCTTTTTATTCGACAATTTTTTTTTCGAAAAAGAAATGAAACTCACTGAAAAATTGCTTCTTTAATCATTTATCATCAGACTTAATCAGGATTTTTCAAATATTTTTTTTACAAAAACCAACTCTGAAGAATGACTGAAAACGACTGATTTTCTCAGTTTTTAAGCATTGCATTGACAATCTCCGAAAATTTGCGACAGTGTCAGACTTATTCGAACTTTTTTGAAAATTAGTTTTTCAGTAATTTTGAAATAATCTTACATTCTACGAATATCTCTGAAAAACCATTTTTAGTTATTCCGAAATTTCAATAAAACTGTTTTTTCATTCAAAACAAACTATGACAAAATATGAAAATCATTTATTTTTATTCAACAAATTTTTTTTGCTAAAAAATGAAAACTCTGAAAATAGGTCGAAATTAGGACTTTTCAATAGTTTTCCAGCAATTTTTGAACTATTTTTCACATGAATTTACATTAGGATTCAATGTAAATTTTATTTTATACAGATATTTTTTATTATTCATCTATTTATTATTCTTTCTATTTTTTACTCTTGGTATTTTTCATTAAAATCAGAATTGCGTTCAACGTTTTGAACTTGCGGTTGATATCGTTCAACACGCTAATTTTACTTCATTATTTGCGTTATTTGTAAGACTTTTTGTCAACGCCTATCTTTTTATTTTAATTTCGAATTACTTCTTGCTCATTTTATATTACTTTTAAATTTTGCGTACTTTTCTTTTCTTCTTTATTGTGATGATATTTGCATATTAGTGAAGAATTAGGCACAAGATGTATTAACATACTAAACTAACATTTTCTGTTAATAAAACCACCAGTTTGTATAATTATTTCAAAAAGCCCGCTAAGATCATCAACGCCGTGTCGTGTTCATTTTGTAAGGGATTTCTTTCACACCGCTTGTGCTGATAGATGCTTTAAATCTGATTCGGATATTTGTAAGAAGTGTGAAAAAAATAATCTTAACACCATGACAACAGACTTTGCTGAATTTGAGAAGAGAATCTTATCTGCCTTTGATGTCTTATCTGTTGGCATAAACAGCAAGGTGAATGATCTTTCCAAAAATGTAAATGAAAGGGTTGACTCTATTAATATTAATATTATAAAGTTGACATGACCTCCTTGCAAACTACTGTATTGACTCAAGGTATTACCATTCATGAACTTGACGCGAAGGTAAATGAGCAATCTATTGTGATAGCAGCCATTGGTGGAAGAGTCGCTACCTGTGAAGGTAAACTATCGACCTTACAGGAATCAGTCATGTCAGAATTATACGATATAAACATCTGACGTAATAACATAATTATTTTTAATGTAACGGAAGATAATGCAAAATCAGCTGACTTCATAAAAAATAATGATCTTCATCTTATTGGTCAACTATTTGAACTCATGAATTTCCAAGTTGACACAATACGCACTCAGTTCCTCATTGGAAAATTAATCAAAGGCAACTCGAAGATTAGATCCATAAAACTGATTTTTAATTATCAGGAAGATGCGGACTCTTTCCTGCAGACATATTTACATTGTCTGAATCATCCCGAGGAGTTACCAGATGTGCTGAGAGTTGCTGTATCTCGAGACAGAACGCCCAATCAGTTGTCCCAGTACGCCGAGATGAAGAAGAGGCTTCTACTTATCCAAGAAGCAGATCGGTCCAACTGGATGGTGAAATATGTGAAGGACATTCCGAAGCTAGTTTTGAGGAAGAAAACTTCTCCGAACATCCCTCCGTAGCTGGTGCAGAGATAGATGTTATTGGACGTCACTCAACAGTCCCGGACATTACTCAACAGATAGACATTAACGGACCAAAATCAACAACCCGTGTAAACGATACAGATACTCAATTTTGATATTTATTATCAAAATATTCGTAGTATATGTAATAAACTCGAAACATTATTTTTATTTGACATCTCTATTTTTTATTGTATTGTACTATCAGAAACGTGGTTGAAATCGCATATTTCATCTCATGAATTCATAGATACAAATAATTTTGATGTAATTAGAAAAGATAGAGATGTTTGCAGGGGTGGTGAAGTTGTTATTTGTATAAAATCAAGTTATGTCTACAGTATTATTAATTTTTCTGATTTAAATGAGATTAATGATGTAATTGACGTCGTAGGAATTATCGTTAAAGTAGGTTCCATAAAAGTAGCAATTATCGCTATTTATATCCCACGTAATACAGGCTGTGAGTTGATAACTTTAGTGATAAATTATATTATTGAACTTCAATGTATATGGGGAAATAAATTACTGCTTTTGGGAGATTTTAATATTCCTCAATTTTATTCTAGTGAAAAAGATATAAATTTGGACCATAAAATGAATATAATTCAGAAACTCATTAGCTTCTTTGATCTCCAACAGCATAATGAAATTCTCAATTGCAATAATCGATTATTAGATCTAGTTTTTTGTAATATGACTTGTAAAGTTAACCAGGAGGTGGAGAAAATATTCGATGTAGATCCTTATCATCCGCCTTTATTAATTACGCTAGAATTTATTGCTAACAATATTGACCTTTTTTCGCTAAACTTATCTTCTAAACGCTTTAACTTCAGAAAGGCGAATTATGATGAACTCAATGACGATTTTAGTAAGGTTGAATGGTCTCAAGTGCTACTAGAGGAATCTGAGTCAGTAGACGATATGTGCAATGCATTTTATGCAGAATTTTTTACAATATTGGACAATAGGATTCCTTTGTCTACAACCAAATCACACAGATATCCACCTTATTTTGATCGTGAGATAATAGATCAACTTCAGTTAAAAAATAAATTGAGAAAACAAAATAAACAAAATGAAACTGAATACCTCTCAAACTCTATTAAAACATTGGGAAATATGATAAAAAAAATATTAAGATAAAATATGATGCTTACAATGATGGTATTGAAGCTGATCTATATCTCAATCCTACTCATTTTTGGAACAGCTCATTAATTGGTGTGAAAAAGAGTCGGATACCGAGGAATTTGACTTACAAAGGTATCTCATGTGCTGATCCAATTGTAAATTTGACTCGCTTTGGCTATTATTTTTTTGATCTGAATAGAAACACTGGTTGCGCTCCTACTGTTCATATTTCTCTTTATGATTATTTCGGTGATTTAAACTACATCAATTTACAATTTGTAGAAAAGAAACTTAAAGATATGTCTGATAAACTTACGTCAGGGCGGGATGGAATACCGGCCTCATTATTAAAGAAGTGTTCTACTTCCCTTAGCTATCCTTTATATTTGATATGTGATAAAGCAATTACTACTGGAACTTTTCCCGCAAAATGGAAGTGTGCTAAGGTTTGTCCTGTATTGAAAAGTGGTGATCGAGGTGTAATTGAGAATTATAGACCAATATCGATCTTATCTAATCTCTCAAAGGTATTGGAAAATCATCTATATGATGTTATATACAGCTCTTTCAGTCCAATCATATCGGAATCCCAACACGGCTTTGTTAAAAATCGTTCTACAATTACAAACTTGCTCACATTTACTCAATTTATTTCAAACAACCTGAACGAATGCAATCAAATTGATGTAGTGTATACGGACTTCTCAAAAGCCTTTGATACACTACATCATGATTTGATTCTATCAAAGTTGAAAGAAATTAACATTCCCAATAACTACCTAAACCTCATTGGCTCATATTTACACAATCGTGTTAATATTATAAGCTATGCAGGCTACAACTCTGAATCATTTTACACCAAAAATGGAGTCCCTCAAGGATCTAACCTGGGCCCACTTCTGTTTGTACTGACAATTAATGATGTGGCTGATGGACTATCTTGCTTTGTTCTGATTTATGCAGATGATATTAAACTTTTTCTCCCAGTCAATTCAATTACTGATTGTAACATCCTACAAACTAACTTAGACTTATTTTCACACTGGTGCGCTAGCAATGGGTTGATTCTTAATATTGATAAATGTAAGGTTATGTCGTTTCATAAGGGCAATGTGATTAACTACGATTATAAACTAAATGGAACCCTACTACAAACAGTCAATGTGAAAAAGGACTTAGGCGTCTTATTCGATAACAAGCTAACTTTTCTAAGTCACATTGAATATGTAACGAACTCAGCCATGAGAACTATGGGGTATTTAATGAGACTCAGCAGAAAGCTTAAATCAGTAAAAACGTTAAAGATTTTATTTTTGTCACTAGTTAGACCAAAGTTAGAATATGCGTCGGTTGTTTGGTCACCGAACTTGAAGGGCGCTTCTAAATCAATCGAATACTGCCAACGAAAATTTGCAAAGTACTTGGAATTTAAGGATATTGGCTCATACCCTGTAAGAGGTGTCGAGAATGAATACCTGTATAGTAAATTTGATTTACAATCTTTATATCACAGGAGAAAGGTACAACAGATTATTTTCCTTTTGAAGATTATAAAAGGACTGATTGATTGTCCTTCATTACTCTCAGGTATCTCACTCTCGGTACCCCAATACTATTCCAGATCACATACTACATTTCACATTCCGAATACGACAGACAAGTTTAAGGCAAAATCACGAATAGTAACTATGTGTAAATTAAGCAACGAGTTTTTGAGGAATGCGAGACCGCAATTAGATATATTTATAGATTCTATTAATAAGTTGATCACTTGGGCATTAATTATAAATTTTCCGACGCCTAGTCATCTTTGTTTTTATTTTTATATACATTTTTGTAATCCTGTAATTGGGCTATGCCTGCTGGATTTATATGAAATAAATAAATAAATAAATATAAATGTTTCTGTGCAAAAAAAATTTTAAGATAAACTGTTACTATAATTAATTTTATGAGTATGACAAATTTACTTGCGTTAAAATGATTTTGATTTGAGCCCATGTTTCTTTCACTTATAGTTCACAAATTAAAATTAATTACACGGAAAAAAATGAATGGATGATATAGCTGAAAATATTATTAATTTACCGAGAACGCATAGTAATTTGCATTAGTTAGAAAATATGACTGTGTTACAAAACTTCTGGTTAGGAAGGTGATAAATATAAATAAATCACTAATCATTTTTGCTGAAAATGGCATAAATCTTTAATAATACTTGTACAGCTGAAATCTGCGTAGCAAACTTTTCCATGTAATTGAGCAAAAATTATGCAGTTTTTCTTTTCGTGTACAATAGATGGTTAGTTTAATAAAACAGGTTCATTTTTTTTTATAAATAGTATATTTACCTTCCAAATATTTCTACCAGATAAAATATTAAAATTTAAAGTTATTAAATTGTAGAAGTTTTTAAATTATATTGGATAAAGACTAAGAACAAAAAAGTGATTCGCCATTTCATTATATAATATGGTAGTGTATACATCTTATTTTCTTTTATTGTAGCTTTGAATTATATTAATTGAACACTGGCAAAATAATATTGAGAGAGAAAACCTAATTTCAACCCGTGTTGCGAGTTCCTAACGATTCCTAACGTAAAAACTGAGTTAGGAATTTTGGAACAAGAACTTTCTTAACTGGTTTGGGAAAAATCCTAACCAGAAAAAGGTTTGATCTGGTTATGAATTTTCCTAACTCTATTAGGAAATTTCTTACTAAAAAAATCGAGTACAGTTATGAATTAATCTAATTGTATTATAAAAATTCCTAAACAAAAAATTTTGAATCCGGTTAGGAATTAACCTAATTCTATTAGGAAATTTCCGAATAGAAAATCGTTTAATATGGTTAGGAATTAACCTCATCCTATTAGGACATTTCTGAATTGAAAAATCGAATCCGATTACGAAATTCCCTAATGGACTTAAGAGTTTTTTTACTACAGTTAGGAAATTACCTCATTCGAATAGAACATTCCATAACACAATTAACAACATTTCTAACGGATATTGATATTCTTCCTGAGTGAGTTGAGAAATTTCCCAATCAAAATAGGAATTTAAAAAAAAATCTATAAATAAAAAAAACAAACAAAAAATTATTTTAAAAAACAGGAAAACAAATAAATTAAATGACACAAATGAAGATCCGAGATTTGAACTAAAAAATTTCGCAATACGATCGCAACATATTACCACGGAGCCAACATGGAACTTCTTGTAAACTTATGTTTTGTAATGTTTATATGTTGCTATCAAAGTTATAGAACGCAACTAAAGGATTGTAACGGGTAGTTGGTTCATAACAAGTTCTATGCTAGCCCCATGGTAACATGTTGCGTTCGTATTGCGAAGTTTCTGAACTCAAATCTCGGGTCCTGCAATTACCAAAATAATTTCACTTCACTTGTGTAATTTAATTTATTCGTTTTTTTGTTTTATAAAATAATTTTTTGTTTGTTCATTTTTTATTTAGGGAATTTTTTTTTTTGGAATTCCTATTTCGATTAGAAAATTTCCCAACTCAGTAAGGTAAAAAGTCGGTATCCGTTAGAAAATTTCTTAATTGTGTTAGGAAATGTTCTATTTGAATAAGGTAATTTTCTAACTGTATTAAGAAAACTCTTAATTCCATTAGGAAATTTCGTAATCAGATTCGACTTTTCGATTCAGAAATTTCCTAATAGGATGAGGTTAATTCCTAACCGGATTCGAAATTTGTCGGTTAGGAAATTTCCTAATACAATTAGGTTAATTTACAACTGTACATAAATTCTTGAATAGGAAATTTCCTAATAGAGTTAGGAAAATTCTTAACTGGATCAAACTTTTTGGTTAGGATTTTTCCTAGCCCAGTTAAGAAAATGGTTGTTTCAAAATTCCTAACTCAGTTTTTACTTTAGGAATTGTTAGGAACTCGCCACACGGGTAGGTTTTAAACATTCACAGATCTATTAAAAACCATAGATAAATCTTTAAACTCGAGAATTTCACTTGTTTTATAAAAAAAAACGTCGTTTTATTTTAGAAAATTAATAAAAAGAAATGTATGTTTAGCAAAAATGTACTTGTAACAAAATTAGTTTATTTCAAATAAATATATTGTTGGAAATGATTAAATTTCCAACACTGATAAAAAAACTGTCGTTTATAACGCGGGCGCGATGCACCCTTGTTACAAAATATTCTATTGCACCACACATAGCTGTGGCGAAAGTAAGTACTTTAACCACTTATAAATCGTAACTTCGTAATTCGTGACGAAAACGAGCACTTTCTTCACTAGTAAAGAAAGTGCTGACTTTCTTTACACCACTAGTCACCAAAAATGTCGTTATTTACTCGTATCTGATGTCACTCGTGGTGAAATGTACTATTATTTGATTATCATATATATAGAATAAAAACAGTAGCTCTTTAATCAAAAACAATTCTTCAAAGTATATACCACGGTAGAAATGGCCGTTGTAAAAAGGAGTTTTGACTGTATTTTTTTATCAGTGTATAAAGGTTATATTAATCCTCCATCAGCGAAATATCAAAAAGTTATGTGATTGGTGAACTGATGAGAGCCGCATTCACGTTTTGATAACTTTGGACATTATTAAATTCAATAAGTATTAACTACTAATTATTTGCATGACGATTTGGGTTTAAAATAAAGTACAGGCTTTAACGGAAAGGTATTGAAAATTTGAAGTAATTATTATTCATTGTTTTTCTAAAATACGTAAAATAGAAAAAAATTTTATTTATTTCAATCTGTTAAAATCGCTTTTTTTGTATTGTATCGCAATTATTCTATTTAAAATATTTTTTTTAACTCTTCAAAACTGGACTGGGGAGACTAAACTACCCGCACCAGACTAAAATAAACCTATTTATCATTTACTTTTATTTAACTAATTTAATATCGAATTTTAACTTTTGTAAAAATAAAATTTTATTGATTATAGGGTTTAAGACTGGAAAAATGTCCGAAAGTAAAATCTCAGAAATTTCACTATTTTTCTCGGAATTTTTATTATTTTCATTTTTAACAAATTATTCGAGTAAACAAAATTAACATTAATTTTAAAATATAAATTATTATGCATAAAATAATATTTTACATCAGACAAGATACAGTGAGAAAAAAAGAATAGTGAAATTTCGCATATTGTTAAGGAATACGATACTTTATAGAAACGATGAGAAATTTGTATATATTTAGTTTGAAATTTTCTCATCTCTTACGTAAAGTATCGATTTCCTTAACTATATGTGAAATTTTACTATTCTTTTTTTCTCACTGTATCGATAAAACAATTTTACGTTGAAAAAATTTTACGTTTATTAAATGTTTTGCAATAGGAATTGCTTGTTTTATTTGAAACGAATAATAATAAAATTTATAACAATCTTTACAGCTATAATATGTCAAATTAGTCATCCGCGATATTTTCCAAAACAACATTTTTTGAACTGTTATTCGTTTCACGAAAAAAATAAGTAAATAACAATGTTTCGTTTTGCAAAATCATCGGAATTTTATTTTTTTATTTTTTTTTTGTAACGTTGTACTTTTTTATACATCGTTTTTTAATTAGGTTGCTTTTAAAAACGTTGCTGTAACGTTTTTCTTAGTTACTTGTTTATTAAATTTTTTATTTATTAGATATTTATTAGATGTTTATTAGATATTTTATTTTATTAGAAATTGTAATAAAAAAATGTTCAGTTTAATTATTTGCAAACCATTTTTAAACAAGTTTAAATCAGTATTTCTGCTTTTATGACGGATAAAAAAATTGAAAAATTAAAATAATTTAAGAATAACTTGACATTGTTGTAAAATATTTTTGTTTTTCCCATACTGATATATCAGTTATTTTCACTGCTATATGATTTCATATGTGTATGTATGTATACAAATCCCAAATCTCATTGCAACATTAAAAATAAATATATTTTTTTGTTACGTTCTCCATTCGTTGAACAATGAATTATAACAAAGATATATATTTAAATAACTTATTCAACACCAATTGTCACAAATCGTCACGACCTCGCATAACTCGGCGCGACGAGCCACAGCAAGTTGCGTGCATGTTACTTTTTTTGTTATTTTAACTTTGTGCTTGATTTAAACTCCGCATGAACTATCAATAGGTCAATTCATTTTTGTTTCAAAATTTTATATTCTTATTAATTGTATTTAAAGATTGAAAGTTGATTTTGAAGTGGAGAGAATAAAAAAAGAGGAACGAATAAATTAAATTAAGAATAACATTGTTATATAATTATATACATGAACATAAATGTTAAGTAAATGTTAATAAATCGATTTTAATGAATGAATACTTATACAATTAATTATATTACTTAAATTTATACAATCATTGACATAATTCATTAATAATACTAAATTAGTTGTCAATCATATTAATATTACATAAATGTTAACTCTAAAGATATTTTGTAAAATTTTGTAAAAGAAAACAATATTTTTGTAAAAGGAAGCATTTTTAAGTAAATACTTATATTTAAATTTTTTTTCTTAAATTATTTGAGTTAATTATTTACAAATTTTCTTCAATTTTTGATACAGAAAAAAAGAACTCCAAACATTATAATACATACGTAGTGAAACATTTAACGTTAGCAAAATGTATGGTTTATATATAAAATCATCATTTGAAAATCGAGTTTTTCATATTAAAAACCGGTCAAAAAAGATAAATACAAATATATGAAATAGTTATGTTTACGCTTTAAAATGTATCAGACTTTTTAATTAAAAAAGTCGGTAAAATCGTTTCTGTGTTATATTTAGTAGGCTTCATACGTATAATAAAAAGAATTATAAACATCAACAAACTAAGCAGTCATCGATTAAGACGTTCTATTTCGAACAAATCTTAGAATATTAGGTTAAAAGAGCATTAGGCCAAAAGAGCGTTAGACTAAAATGACTACAGGCCAAATGTGTTTAGTCAAAATGCATTAGGTCAATAGAATTAGGTCAAGTTCTCCTCCATCATAAAACCATGTAGTATAAACGACCAAAAACTATTTATTTAAGTTATTATTATCAATTGGTTGTAATATTGGTACATAAACATCAAGTTTTATCATAAAATAATTTCAAATCGGTCTCGATATAATTGTTTGCGTAAAAAATCATCGTTTTGATTGATTTTGAACAAAATTGTTTCTTGTTTTATATACTATTAATTCCAATAATTGAACAATTTGTTATTTTATTATTTTAAAACGCACTCATTTCTGCTTCAAAAATTCAACTGTGTTGAATAATAAATAACGAGGCAGCTTTTTGTTCGTAAGCCAAGTATCACGTTATTATCAACCGGCTCGTAGCTCATGAGCCGCAAGTAGTCAGCTCAAGTTTGAATGTTTTATATACTTACATTATTAGATTAAATGAAAATAAATAATGTTTCTGAAATCTTAATTCTAAAAACCGTGAATTCCGACATTATAATGTATACAATGTGCGTGTACTCGCGGTGAATATTTATTATTTGTACTCAGAAAATCAAGGTTATGAGACAATTTTTTAGGTTAGTTTGAATTGATTATCCCGAAATGTTGTGATAATTATTTAAGTTTCGTTAAAACAATAATATTTGTACTAGAATTAACTCAAATTTTGAGTTGCTATAAATAAGATTAATTAATTTTGTAGTTGAGTTCAAAAGACGCGGTAGTGTGTCTGGTCAAAAACGAAACAAAATAACGAACGACATTAGCGTGTCTCAATTTGACGTTCAAAAAATGTAAATTTTTAATAATAACATCAGGATGCAATTTTAATGCCATGAAATACAGCTAAAAATCAACTGCGCAAATAAACGCGATTCTTATTCACTGAAAAAGCGTTCTTTTCGCGCTAAATTTGAAAGACCCAAAGCCATAATTTGAGTATGTTACACAATACATACGAAATAAATGACAAGTTGAGTTTTCAATTGCAAAATGCTTATTTTTACCTGACCGACTCGATATCAAAATGATGAATATTCAGAGCCGATGTCGAAAAGCAGGGAGATTAATTATCAATTAAGAAGACTTATTCGGCTACAATACCTTGGTATTCGTGGAACTTGGGAAACATGGAAACTCGTGCTTCCTACGCAGAAACGTAATTTCGTAACACACCTCTCCCTCGCTGCATAAAATAAAGGCTCCCAAAATTACAGCAGCGCACAGTTGAGTTGTTGATGATGGTTATCTTGCGTAGCACTTTATATTCAACTCGCACGTCTCCCTTGGCCGGCGGACACTATTGGTTCACACTTAGAGGGTACATCACTTTTCTCTTGCTCTTCAATTTGTCGCTCCACTTTCAGAGCCTCATCGACATCGCCAATTTCTTTTAAAGTAAAATAAATTGTGGCATTTGTCACGTGGCACACCACTTTTGGCGAAATGTTGTCCAGCAATAACTGCCTGAAAATATATACATTTAAAAGAGCACCTTTTTAAAAATATAATTTAATTTTTTTCAGTTCAATATATATTTGCATTATTCTAATTATTTTAATGAAGTATTTTAATAAAGTTAATTAATTTAAGAATGAATGAATAAATTAATAATTAATTTAATGATATAACTCTAATTAATTTGAATAAGTTAATTAATTTAATCAAGAGGCACGGGCAGCGATCTTGACGAGCCTTAATTTATAATGAATAATATTGTAACAAATTTACTTATTTCCAATTTTTTTTTCGAATCTCTTCTACACTTTTTAAATAATCTGCCGCTACGTTAAATTGACCTTCTGCAACAGTTTGCCAAATCTTAACCAAGTGGTACATCAGAGGCAACAATGGCAAAAATTCCTATTCCTCGTTCGGGTCGTCTCTTTGTTCCTCCGAGTCTTCTTCCTTTTTTTGCAGAATTAGCAAAACACTTTGCAAGTCTGTCCAAGTAAATGGACACTGGTACGAGCTATCTTTTTTACCAGCACCTTTTTTTGACGCCATTATGCAGAGCTCTGAAAAGTGTTTGTGAATTAACTTCATTTTGTTCTGTGACTCCAAAATTGTTAGCGAAATGTTTAATTTAAGAGGAAGTCGGTCCACATCGAATTTTTGTCCAAGAAATTTGGACGTTCCGATGAATAAAATGAAGTAAAAAGATGACTAACAAACATTAAAAAATGGCTCAAAAGGTATAGAACGAATTTTTTTTGCAAAACTTAACAATTTTTTGTTTCATTTTTATAAAATGCGACACTTGCCTTACTCAGAACAAGAATAATTTATTAAAAAAAATCAAATTGCAAAGCAAGCTGTTTTACACCTTAATTTTAACTTTATTTTATAATAAAAAAGGTGAGACCATTCACTTCACATAAGTGCGTCCTTTTTCATCACAAAATAATACTAGTTTCTGAACATGCCAAAAGTAACCGAAAATGAAGCACAACATTTGTAACATTTAAACAATATACCACTTACAAGTTTTGAAGTATTTTCAGGTAGCTTCACTCGATCGCACTTTTTTTACTTCAGAGTAGGTGGAGTCTCGTATTACAGTATGCAAAACATTCTAGTTGCCCGTACAGAACACACCCGTAAAATCTCCCTGACCCTCAGGTAGATTATTAGGCGAATTCCAGTAGATAATTGGAAGATGGAAGATTCTCCGTCGATTCGCGGACACTTCCGCGAAGATTCTCCG
>JABFPI010000134.1:0-12687 GCA_022817465.1 Embidobia sp. ZL-2020 | reverse complement strand
GTGTAAGTGCAATAAGATAAATGGACACCAAATTCGAGTCAACAAATGGATAGAGTTTGTGTAAGCACAACAACCCCTCCCCTATTGAGACAAGCAAAACAAGAGGGACTAATGCTCAGTCAAGTACGCTGAGTGAACTCAGCGAATCTCAAGTTGATCCAGGACACTTCAACCATTCCGTGTCGTGTAACTCCCTCTGTTGCAGTGTGTTACCAACTGCTATGGTTGCCTTGAGAGGTCAGAGTGGTCGGTCTGTTGTGCGTCCACTCCTGAACTAAGGCTCTTAGGTCACTTGTATTACAGATCGAGTTGCTCGTGCGCTGCAACTGGAAAGTCGACGCATTGCCCTGACGCTTAGAGGTATCGGTTCCTCGACTTGCGAACAGGCACTCACAGCTGTGTCACTTAGAATTTCACTCCGAACCACAACGTAACCCTGTTACCCTTGCAAGCGGTCGTTTTAACAAAGCTCTCAGATTATGGTAATCCTGAACCTCAGCCCCTGGTAAAATGGCCTCACTTATGTGGGTTATCGCTTGCAGACCCTTACCCACAAAGCAAGGCCCTTATCGACCTCTTGATAGGTGCCGTTAATTTTAGCTCAATTCTACTGCCAGGACTGTGCAAAGGACCACCGGAAGCCTCTATTGCACAGCAAACCATCTTTGGTTGGATCGTGTCTGGAGCTCAACGTCGCGCTTTACCGGTTAACCACACTCTCGCATTTCACCACATATCTTCGATGCCTACATTGGAAGATGCTTTGACAAAGTTTTGGGAGGTAGAGGAAGTTCCCCTAAAGAAATTCCCCTCCGCTACTGAAATTGAGTGCGAGACGCATTTTCAGTTAACACATCGACGTCTTGAGAATGGTCAATACATTGTTTCATTGCCCTTTAAAGATGGGTGTTAATACGTACAACATTGCCAAACAGCAATTTATGCGCAATGAGCAGAGGTTGTCACGTCGTCCCGAACTCTGGCAGGAATACAAGACATTTATGCAAGAATATTTAGCCTTAGGTCACATGTCTCTGTGCAAAGGTACTGCGCATACGCCCCCTGCCATGTTTGTACCTCACTTGCCAGTCGTGCGATCTGATAGCCAGACTACAAAGGTTCGAATCGTTTTCAATGCCTCTTGTAAATCGAATAACCAGACCAACTTGAATGATTTTCTTCACATAGGAGCCAAATTGCAAGTGGACCCTTTTTCTTTCATTATAAATTGGCGTTCCTTTAAGTTTATTTATCTTGCTGACCTGGCGGATTTGGGTCGAGCCTTCAGACGCACAATATCAGCAGATATTATGGCGCTTTTCACCCTCAGAGGAGCTTGCCACGTATCAGCTTTTAACGGTTACATACGGCACGGCGTGCGCGCCCTACCTCGCGAATCGTGTATTACACCAGCTAGCTGATGATGAAGGTGATCTATTCCCATTGGCCAAACCCTTGATTCACTCAAATTTTTACGTAGATGTCGTTTTATTTGGGGACCATCAAATGGAGTCTCTTATTCGCACGCGTGATGAACTCAATAACCTACTTAAGGCGGGTGGTTTCACCCTTCGTAAGTGGGCAAGCAATTATGAAGCGTTGTTGCAGGATCTCCCAACCGATAACCATGGCTTGGCCATTGGCAGTAGTTTGACAGGGGATTACACGCTTAAGGTTATGGGCATAACTTGGTATCCTAAACGTGATGTCTTTTCATACCTCTTTAACACTCCTCAGGTGCAAACCATCAATAAGCGCACATTCTTGTCAATTCTTGCTGGTGTCTACGACCCCCTAGGGTGGATCGCCCCGTTTCTTATTTTGGGCAAAGTAATCATTCAACATCTATGGTTAGAGAAACTCGATTGGGACGATCCTCTTCCCCTCGACATTTTGCACCGATGTACTGAGATTATTAATCAACTCCCTGAAGCAAAGTCCCTCCTTATAGAACGTTGGTTAGGTCTTACCGCTGAAAACGTCAGCGTCGAATTACACGGCTTTAGTGACGCATCTAATCTCGCATATGCTGCAGCGATTTACTTTCGCGTGGTCACCCTCGATAACGAGGTTAAGGTCTCTCTCGTATGCGCCAAAACCAAAGTCGCACCCTTGAAGGTCATTACGATCCCGAAGCTCGAATTATGCGCGGCTTTGTTAGTTTGTCGAACTGCGCAGACCGCTCTACAAGCTCTGAAACTCAATGCGATCCCAATTTATTGCTGGTCCGACTCGCAAACTGTTCTGCATTGGTTGAGAACACCCATTGGTGCAGACCAGTTTGCCAAAGGCCAAATGCTTTCATGTTCCTGGTAAGGATAATCCTGCTGATTGTGCCTCACGGGGCCTCTCACTTGCACAGTTGCAGCAGCATCCACTCTAGTGGCGACGCCCTGAGTGGTTATCCTTGTCAAATGAGCATTGGCCAGTCCAGAAGATACTCCTGAAGCGAGCCAGGAAATCAAACCTTTAGTAGTTTTGACAGTACACTCGCCTCTGCGCGCTTCGACAGTCGACCATTGTCTTTCCGCGAGAGAGTTAGACGTAGCTGAGACTGTTCTTCTTCGCGTCATTCAAGCTTCACATTATAGTAAGGAGATTGGTGCTTTGGAGAAAAGCCAACCTCTACCTGTGAAAAGTCCTTTACTTACGTTGAATCCCATACTTAACAAACAAGGTGTCCTATGTGTAGGTGGTCGTTTGGCCAACGCTCCTGTCCCTTTGATGCAGCAACATCCCTTTATTGTCCCCAAAGGTAAACTAGCAGAATTGCTCCTTCGTAGTTTTCACCTTAAGACACTGCATGGCGGAGTGCAGGTTATGTTGCGTCTTATGCGTGAACGCTTTCGGGTTGTTTGTGCGCGAGCTGCAGCAAGACAAGTGGTACACGACTGCGTGGTGTGCGTTAAGCACCGTAGTCAGCCCTCACAACAGTTGATGGGTCAACTCCCCTCGGTTCGACTAAACTATACTCGCGCCTTCGCTCACGTTGGTGTTGACTATGCTGGCCCTTTGTTGGTTTGCTCAGCCCCTGGCAGAGGCGGTAAAACACACAAATGTTACATAGCGTTATTTGTTTGTCTGAGTGTTCGAGCGGTACACCTCGAATTGGTACGAGATATTACCACGTCTGCGTTTCTAGTTGCCTTTGACCGATTTACAGCGCACCGCGGTCTCCCAGAAAACATTTATAGTGATAATGGTACCAATTTTGTAGGTGCCGACCGTGAAATGGCCAAGCGTTTCCGTGTCATGATTCAAGATGAGGCCTTCAAAGGCTACATGGCCAACGATCGGATCGTGTGGCACTTTATCCCTTCCAACGCTCCCCACTTTAGGGGAATTTGGGAGGCTAGCGTAAAGTCAGTAAAGCACCATTTGCGGCGAGTGTTAGGACAGGTATCCCCCACATACGACGAGTTGCGCACCCTTCTTTGTGGAATTGAGGCAGTCTTTAACTCTCGCCCACTGACTCCGGCGAGTGATGACCCGTCAGATTGTGACGCTATCACTCCAGGCCATTTCCTAGTCGGCACCGCCATAAGAATACCCCCGGCGCCTTCACTTTTAGATTTAAATCCAAATTTGTTAACGCGCTGGGAGCGTATGCGCATAGCTTTAGAAAGCTTTTGGCGAATTTGTGCCGCCGATTATTTTAGTTCTCTGCAAGCAAGGACTAAGTGGAAGACTTCTTGCGAAAATCTCCGTATCGGCGATCTTGTTTTGTTGCGTGACCGTAACGCCTCCCCTACTAAATGGAGCTTAGGTCGAGTCATCCAAGTTAAACCAGGCCGGGACCAACTTGTTAGATTAGTTGTAGTGCATACCGCTACTTCGCAATTTGAGCGCCCGGTGACTCAACTGTGTAAGTTGCCCATCCAATCAGGTGATTGAGAGACTATTACCGCAATTTATGTGCGATATGGCGGGTGGTGGATCGTTCTTGCGCTACAGAACGAGGCGGGTGGTGATGTTACGGATTGTTAGATTTAGTATTTTTGCCTTATAAAAAATTGTTATTTTCGTTTTTTAATTCCGATATTTTGTACCGTGTCAAACTATCGGATAGCCTAACGTTGGCAGGCCTGTACGCGGCGGCCAACTCGATGCTCAGATGCGTGGGAAGAGTTCCCACGCTCGAACATACGCTTGATAGGTTGGCACATGTTATGAGTCCAACTAAGTTCGCAGCGTCGGCGAAGTTACATTACGCATGGCGTTCGTCCGACTCACAGAGCCCTTGTTCTGTATTTCTCGTTTCGTCGTTTGTCGTCTTCGATCAGGCGTGTAAAAGGGCCGCGCGCAATGCGCCCTTCGCTGGCGCCGTCCTTGCGCTGACTTGAGGGCCGCTCGGGGAAAGCAAGCGCGAAAGTCCCCGACACTTAAAAACTTGCTTTCGCAGCCACGTGCGTGAGGTGCAAGTGTGAATTTCTGTCTTTATATGTTCCGTTTTGTGCAATAAAAGTAACAATGTTTATTGTTAAAAGTGCCTTTTATTTTCAATTTTGCAAGTTAACTCAAACGGTCCAATGTCGCAGCCCTGCTGCTTCAATACTCTGTGAAGGAGAAAAGTGGCCCTTTTCCCTCTTGAACTCCAAACAGTTTCATTTAATCAATGAAATTAACATAATGAATTATTCATAAATTTTATTTTAAAGAATATTACATTTCAAAACATAAACTGTTTAATTTTCATAACGTTTGATTTAATATGTTATCAGTTTTAATTCTAATTAAATTGACAATTTCGCAGATACAATTATATAATGGAAATTAAATATGTAAAGTTAGGAAAGTAATCATGAAACGTTATTAGTATATATAACTCATATTAATAATAAATCTTTTATTTTAAGAACAATCATGAAAGCTAATCACATGAAAGACACGATTGATATTTGGAGCAAGCAAGTCAAGACAAATCAAAATCCAGCAATAATCGAAGACTACATCAAACTCAGCAGAAAGTATACCGATAAACTTAGCCGGAGATTGAGTGCATACGATGTTTCAACCAAGGAGAAGAGCAATATATAAAACAACATAGCGTCTTTACGAGGACTACGACTGAAGTTCAGGACTCTATTAAAGTCAGATGGAAATTTATAGCAGGAACAACAGGGGCGTGAAGCAGAGGAACGACCTGAAAAGCGCAGTGAGAGAATTACGTAGGAAGATTTGAAATGTGTTTTTGAAAATAGGATTAGAACAGGTTTAGTGTTTAACGTTTCACAAAAAAATATATTCAACTTTTAGATGACGCGATAGATGTTTAAGAGATCAGAATTAAGAATGCGTTAAAGAAACATGGAAGTGTAAAAGTGAATGATACATTATTCTGCGTGTTTGAGATTAACAGAGATAAAGTTATTGAGGAGACCAAAAATTTTCATTTTAAACCAGAAACAATTTTAAGGCAACAGATAATAATGGTTTTTTTAATAACAAGATTAAAAGTAAATTATTAAAAGAGTAGAAAATTTTCAGGGTAAAGATTCAGGGTGGAGTTTACAAGTGATTTTGCATTTAAATTTGAATATAAACAAGTATTCACCATTCAAAGGTAACATATTTCGTACATTTGAAGACTTGCCAGCTTTCATAAAAAACAAGAAAGCTGTAATAAATATAAAAAACAATGATAAGTATTGTTTTCTATGGTCAATTATGGCTGCTCTGCACCCCGTTAACAATCATGTTGACATCATCATACCCCCATTCAGGGATCCCCAAATAGGTAATCTTTCATTAACCATTGACCATTACATTTGTAATGATTAATGAACATTTTTTCATTGACCATTACAAATGTAATGATTAATGCAAATTTTTTCATTAACCATTACATTTGTAATCATTACTTTCGGTTATCATTACACATATATTAACCATTATACTTTTAATGATTAATGGAAATTTGTTCATTAATCATTACAATTGTAATGATTAATAGAAATTTGTTCATTAACCGTTACATTTGTAATAGTTAATGAAAAAAATTCATTAACCATTACAAATTTTCATTAATCATTAAATTAAATGGAAATTTGTTCATTAACCATTACATTTGTAATGGTTAATGAAAAAAATTCATTAACCATTACAAATTTTCATTAATCATTACAGTTGTAATGATCAATGAAAAAATTTCCATTAATCATTACAAATATAATGGTTAATATATGTGTAATGATTACCGAAAGTAATGATTACTGGGGATCCCTAATGCGGAACCATCGTTGACTAGTGAACAAGTTAATAACTGATTTTTAACTGAAAGATTTTTATGAAATTTCTTTTTCTTTCATATTTCTGAATGTATTAAGTATTTCAGTAACTGTCATAATATTTTTTACGGTGTATATGCATTGAATAATATTTTATAATATTTGTAATCATAATAATTTTATATTCAAAACGATTATCAGATAATTTATACACTTTCTATGAGACATAACGAACCAAAACCTTTATTTTTTTATTTCATTTCATTTAAAAAATAATTTTATTCGCGTTTTTTTATGCAATAGAGCAAGTTTTTTTTTGCACTTGAAGCATTTCTATCGGCGTTACTATTATGTTAATTTTGTTGGACGGTTCAGCAACATAATTTTTTTTAGCAAAAGAATATGTGTCGAAAGGATATATCGGTTTTGAAAAGGTTATGTTTCAATTTACCATTCACGAGTCACCATTCAGCTGATGCGAGTATACAATGTACTCTGCCTATATGAAAATATTCTATTATGCAACAAGGAAGGGAAACATGCGAT
Source organism: Embidobia sp. ZL-2020 (assembly GCA_022817465.1). Taxonomy (NCBI): domain Eukaryota; kingdom Metazoa; phylum Arthropoda; class Insecta; order Hymenoptera; family Scelionidae; genus Embidobia; species Embidobia sp. ZL-2020. The sequence continues at coordinate 5,914 of JABFPI010000134.1, read as the reverse complement.
GTTTCTCTCATGTTGTATACGATAGTTTTCGTGACAAGTGTTCATAATGTACGTTTTTGTTCCGTTTTCAGGGAGAAAAGCACTTTCTTATTAGCGAGGGAGTGCTTCTTACTCCCGAAGTACAGAAAACGGGTTTCACTCTTTGAAAACAGGGAATAAAAACGTGCTTTACGTGCCTGTGTTACGAAAATTTGTTTTATGCAATTTGTTTATTCATTATTTATTAATTTAGTTACTTATTTTTTGTAATTTGTTTATTATTTGAAAGGTAAATGTCAAACTATTTTGTTTAAGACGGTATGGATGTAACTTCGACCCTATTGATAACATTGAACAGTTTTCTCTAACCAGTTTATTATTCATAATAACAAATGTGCTTCATCATTAAACGACGTATACATCGCAGTACAAAAATATTTTAAAAAATGCTACAACTGCACCTTCTATTGATCGCAATAGATTGCTTTTAAGCATTGTATTTATTTTCAAGAAACTGTACATTTATTTACTAGAAAAAATTTACATTAATATTAACGACTTATAAAACAGTTTTTTAGATTTGTTGTGAGCATTTGTCAAATAATTATTTTATTATAATCATCTATGGATATCAGCGGTTTGTTTACATTTTTTGCCACTGCGGATCTATTTTGTAACACTTTAAGTGTGACTGCAATGGCGTATTCAAATGTCCAAACTGTTTTTGTGATAAAAACAATCATTTAAACTCTATTTTCGTTGCCTGAAAAGGGATCTGTGTTACATGAGATTGCTTTACAACATAGATCCCTTTTTCCGGCAACGCTTCCATTCTTTGTTTTGTGTGTTCTTTTTTATTTTTATTCAACCCATGAACTTTCTAAGATTTAGCATGCAAATTACCGCTATTAAAGTTCTTTTATGGTTAATGTCTCTCTTCTATTCTCTTTTTATTTATTCATATTTGTCTCTTAAATTATACACAGTAAACAACTTTTGATTTCATTATTATATATCCATGAAATAATAAAGAAACTTATTTCAATAATATCCTTTTTTATTTATGAAAGTTATTTTTAAAAAAATGTTGGCGACATCACTTTAGCCGTTCCGTTTCTTCATGATCCATGTACCAAATGTTATGACACAATACAGTTCAAATGAAGATATGACCAGTGTTCACTGCACATTTATGATGTCCATAATAGTAAACATCGTTTTGTTCAAAACGTTTTTTGTTTCTTTTTGTTTGCTTTTTTATAGTTACTTGTTGGCGGTGTTACCCGTACAGAGCATTAACTTTTGAAAACGTCAAATGTTCGTTTTTCAAATGTTTCACACGTTTAATAAACGAATTTGAGACGTTTTGAACGTTCATGCTCTGTACGGGTAACTTCACCTTAAGCCTCTGACTTTTCGTTAAGTATTCCAAAATATTGATATCCACTCCAAGTACAATTTCAAATCCGGAATTTACTATATGTAACTTAAGGTGAAATGTTATTGGAAGCTCGGTCTGTCTCTCTTAGTCGCGTGGGGGCGCCATTACGTTTTGTCGCTTTCGCACTTATACGAGTAAGATTTCACCTTAACTCCCGAAGTCTTATTCAATTTTAGAATTATTAGACTAATTTCAGTTGTATTATCAGCTCTTAATTGAATAATTTTATTATATTTCTAGTTCAAAATTTTTATATTAAAAACAACTTTTCAATAAGAGTATACAAATAAATAAAAATTAAAAAACGACACAAAAAACTAATATTCAATTTGTAATGTTTATATTGTCATTAATAAATTTAATATTTCTTAATTGAAACCGGAATATTTTCAATTATCTAGTTTGATGGTAATACGTTATAAAATATTTTATTGCTTTCAGATACAATTTGTTTTTTATAGTGAAAACGCTTTGTAAACTTGAGCGTTAACTTTCTATAAGTTTACACTATTTCTCCAATGCATTAATTCATGATAAATATTAATGACGATGATTAAATATACATCGGCTGTGAAGCTAGGCTACGAAAGCTATTTTCCTTAAGAGCCTATGACGCCGTTGAACTAGCGGCAAAATAATTCCGCCCGGACATTTTCACATTATGCGAACTAGGAATCATTAGTTTCGTCGATCCAAGGATCCATTAAGCGGAAACTAGGTAGCGGTCGTACGACTTCCGCTGCTATCGATTCACACGAAGTGGTGCCATAGGCAACGAAGAAACGACCTGGAAAAAGGAAATAGTACGCGCCCTTTTTTTTTGCAGAAAATCGGAATGGACTTAAGAAGAAAGAAATGACACGTCAAAGTTATGTACTTTTTTTTTAATTGAACAACAATTTTCAATTAATTTTAACATTAATAAATTATGAAAAGGAAAAATAATAAAAGGAAATAATACTATTTCTATTTTCTTTCGTCATATTAATATTTATCATAATTAATAAGTACTATTTCTGCTCTAAGGATTCGGTCAAATTTAATTTTCAAGCGTAATAATGATGAAAATAAACTCTCTTCTAAACTTCTTCTAGGGTGCAGGATTTAACAATCCCTACAAAATAATCATCTTCTATAAAAAATTTTCCTCGCTTATTTTTCAAAATAATTTTCATTAACATAATGTGGAGTTTTTACTGTTGCTAAGGTTGGAAAATAACCTCGATTATTTAATTCTCATTCATATTTGATCATATTTAATAAATGATATTTAATCAAGTAAGTTCTTTTAGAATTTATAATATTACTCTAGACCATGTATTTATAAAGAGGTTTGAATTATTAAAGTAAAAATTATAGATTTAATAATAATGTTTTTACTCAAATTGACTATCTGGTTTAAGGAATATTTGCCTATAAAAATTGGTAAATTATAATAGAAAATATAGTTTTAACAATGTTTAAATACGTATATAATTGATTGAAATCACTGCATTTAAAATCTAAAGAAAATACATATCAAACCTTGATTGAGGTTAGAATTTGTCATGATAATACATTATACGATCATTCTGCATTAAATGTTGAATAGTTTATTGTTAAAAATAGCTATATTACTTCTTGCAAAACACAGATATTTATTAAGTAATCTATTTTTGTGTTGTCATAGCATCTTTTATTTAAAACGTCATTGTTGTTTGAAGCGAGATCAGTGGGATAGTCGAGAAACATGGAAGCACGCGAGATCGCGGGTTGACGCTCAGATGCCGTTAGCTGAACTTTCAACCCGCAACCCTGAAAACACGGTCTGCATTGAATTCGCATTATGCAGTGTCCGCAGGTTTGCATGTAATTTTGCAAACTGATTTACGTGAAGTTTGATCTAAGTTTGCATGGAATATGTGCCAACCTATAAAAAGTTACCAAAATTATTAATAAAGCAATAAAAACAACAACATGCAATTTTGTCATGCAAACTTCATTCAAAAAATTTATAAATTCCATGCAAACATTGCGCAAACTTTTTCAACAAACTAGTTTGCACGGATTCCATACAAAACCCGCGGACTCCGGATAGTACAAATTTCATGTAAACCAGACTTGTTTATTCGTGTTATTAGGGAAGTTGTATTGTCTCAAAACAACTGGATCTTCACTTGGACCACATGTACATTGAGACAAATGAAAACTTTCCTTGTATTAAATCACCTAATTCTTTTAATTAAAGTAAAAAGGTTCTTCATTCTACAATCTTTTCGTTATGTGTAGAGAAAATTAATCAAGATATCGCGCTTCTTGTGGCAAGTCATTTTTTATAAGAATGATGATAATAATTAATTGATGGTGAGCATTTTGGTGAGATTTCTCTGTTACTTGAGAAAAAAGTTTAAAATATCTAGCAACGGTTTTTTAAAGACAGATCACATACTTGTTTTTCTTAAAAGTACAGTTCCTCGAGAAAGTTAAACGCTGGTCTAAAAATTAAGTTCAAATAATAACTTTTAGATAAATGGATTAAAATAGAAGTAAGTGATTATAAATTTCGATGCATTATGTACTCTTGTAATTATAGTATGAAACATGCGAAATATGTTATTTAAATTTTTCCCCCACTGATATATTCCACTGGTATTTTCAGTTATTAGGATCGAGTTATTCAATAGAGTTGAAACTTTGGACATGAACACGTGTTTAAGTATCTCGAACAATGGTTTTATAATGGACTTAAAAGATGACTCACAGTTACTCATTTTTTCGTAAAGTAATGTTAAATTTGAAAAAAACTTCTCATTAAAAAAACTCTTGACACCTTTTTATATGTACAATTTTTTTCAGATTTTTATAATTTTACCCCTGAGAAGAGATACAGTTTGAAACTTGTGAGATCAGAGAAACAACGCTTTATATTGTGAATATGACTACTATTCAATTTAAAACAATTAAATAATTACAAAAATCATTTAAAGCATCTTTTGAATATCTCAACCTCAACACTTTCACGGTAAAATTTATGATTTTTTGATAAATAATGGTAAAATTAGAAAAAACTCCACGTTACATTATTTTTAGCAAAATTTTGTATACGCAAAATTTTGTTCAGATTTTTCCTTTTTACCCTCCGTGCAATGGTAGAGTTTGAAAACTGTGAAATCAATGAAACAACACTTCAACTTATGAATATAACTATAATTTGGCTTGAAATTAATAGTAAAATTATTTACCTTATTCATTTCACGCGAGTAAAATTAAAAACTTAACCTCCAAAATTGTATTTTTGGGGTTAAACTTAATTCTTGTCCTGAAATGATGATATCATCAAACAAAACTTGACATTAGTTTATTAAAGAAATTTTAATTTCACTATTGTTTTGGCTTTGGATTCCCCTTCCTTCCCCTTTCCTCCGGCTGATCGAAAAGATTGTTTTCCAAGGAAACAGAGAAACATACTAGGATTCCTCTAAACGCACATGATTTGGCTCCGAAACGTCCTCTAAGTGCACGAGACAAGTTTTGCACAACCCCATAGTGGTCGCTTTTCAAGCCGCTTAAAATAAATATGAATATAAAATTTGAAAAAAAACAAAATGGCGGATCCACTATGGTGACCATTAATTGTAAAAATTCGTTGAATTGGTAAAAATTACTATTTAGGGGTTTTTCAGGTTGCTGAATGTAAATATGAATATGAAAATTGAAAAAACAAAATGGCGGATCCAATATGACGACCACAACTTTTAGAAAATTTATTAGATTTGTACTATATGGGTCGTAGTGAAAGATAAATTCATAGATTAATATAAGAAATTATTTATTTGTTAAGTGTATAAATATGTATGCTAAATCTTTTTCAAAACTTGAAATTAGTGTTTGCACATCAACGCTAATATTTTTCTGTAATATTAAAAAAAATTCTCTGCGGTACCAGATAATTTAAACTGTACGTAAATCTGCGAAATTTATATGCATCAGTGTTGTATTGTATTTGTTAATACATCACAATGTTCACAACTTTGTAAATAAACATAAAAATGATAATGGCATATAATTTGCTTAATAAATATTTTATTTTACATGACACTATTTTGTTTTTGTTTTTGGGTCAATTTATAAGTTTTTCACAGAGTTACTAAAATTTTATTGTAAAATATTTTATTAAACACATAATCTAATGTTTATTGTGTATTAAAAAACAATTTGGATCATAATTTAACATAAAATATAATAGAAATACGAATTAAACCAGTAGCGCATTTGCTTGCCATTGTCGCTAAAAACATTAAGGCGATATTTGCACCTTTTACAATGTTCATGACAAGCCATGGCAATTAAATTTTGTTTCGCATGTAAATAGACACTATAATCTTTCTTAAAAACGGTATAAAATTTCCGGATCTCTTGGGATCACAACTTTTTCTTTCATTTATATTACACCATATGATTTTTAAATACTATTATTTAACATGTATTTCAACAATTGCTTAAAGACAATTAATT
>JABFPI010000133.1:0-12695 GCA_022817465.1 Embidobia sp. ZL-2020 | reverse complement strand
ATAACTCTTGAACTGGAGGAAGGTTCAATTATTGAAATGTGACCAATTTGTACAATCAGATGATTTGACAAGTTTTGACAGAAGAAAATTAATGAGACTGACATCAAAAAACGTTTTTATGCATGAACACGATCGAGATTTGAATCAGCGGATTGACTTTGAAACAGTATTGTATTTTTCGATGTTACGCAGATTGAGATGAACACTGCGAGCAAATCTGCAAATGACGAGCTGTAATTAATCACTCCTCACATTTACCACCGTAAAATATAATATCAATTTTATTCAGTATTATAGACGGAAATGCGTTCTCTTGTTCAAAATGGCAATATTTTCGTGTCTTTTTGTAAGCATTATTTTATCCACTATGTAATATTAAAGGGATATCAAAACAGGGTGCCAACTTTGAATTCTAATTTGGGCGCCAACTACCTGTATACAAAAAATAAGTATTAGGCGATCCTGTATGAAATTGAGATTAGCTGGATCGCATCAAAAACAAAATGCAGTTTAATAAAAAATGTAACTAATTTGTGAGATAGTCGTTCCGTAATTCGACTTTTTAAATTTTGCTGTGTCATTTGTATAAAACTGAATAATACATGTAAAAACAGTGCAATGGGGTATTCAATTACGATAGCACAATACAATGTCAGTAACAAAGGTATCCCTACTTTGATGTCTCCTTAATTGCATTGTTTTAATTCAAATTCGTCCTAAAGAATATATTAATTCGCAATATAATGTGCAATTTTAAAAATTCATCATGTTTTTTTAAAAGACGGATGATATTAGACAAACTAATGCTTTACAAAGTGGCAGTCGAATTTTTCGTTGATTTATGTTATGTTGAGGCTACTTTTGTTAAATTTTACGTGTTATGCGAGAGTAATAATTATATTAATTTATAGACAGTGCTTTAAAGTATGATTTTCCATTACTACTTTATGTCATTCTGTATATATTCTTGCGGAATTGAGTGCATATAAACAACGTTTTTGAATAATAAAGCAACACTCTTTTGATTTATATTTAAATTCACCGTCGTCATCACTTTACTATTATAATTTTCATGATCTTTCTTACAAATGATGCATGATGTATGAACTTTTACCTGTTCAATATTAACAATACAGTTTGTTTGTTATGCTATGTTAAATTTACATTGCGAAACTGTTGCGTCAACGAATATGAAGATAAAAAATAAAATCGTAACTAAATTTCAACTGTTTAGCCTCCGGATTCTATTAGGTCTTTAAGACAAATTATTGAAATACCACATATTTTGTTAAATGTATCACATTATTACAAGTCAACTGTAAATATATATAATAACATTGCAAAGGTATTTCTTACTTTCGAACGACCATTTTTATTGTACTAGAATATTTGTTTAATTTGTAAAAATGTTTCATTAAAAAATTTAATATAATTCGTCGTATGTTTTTGTTGAATTTCACCTTCCACTATTTATGAAATAAATAAATTATTTTATTTACCAATTTGTTTATACCCAAAACCTGATAAATACGCAACTTAATCACGCACTCTTAGAAATGAGCCTTTTGATTGTAAAATCAGTTCCCTTTTCGTTCATTCACTTCGTAGGAAAAAGATCTTTTTTGTGGCAAATTTAATGTCTTTTTCTGTTAAAATAGGAACTTGTCTCCTTCAAAAATATTTCGTTACAAAATAATATTCCGTTTCCTACAAAATGGCATCCTTTTGGGCAAATATTAAAATGGATGCTTTTTTGCTGAGAAACGAAATTTCTTGGCGCAAAAGGATTTGTTGGAGAGTGTGACTCAAAAACGCTTTGATGCATGATAGATTAAATGCGACCATTTTTACAGCCCAAATTACGCTCAGAATATTAAACTGAAAGTTTTGTTGACTCGAAAAAATTAATTACTGGCTGTTTTAATTTTTATACTCAGCTAAACCTATCCACCTCAAAAACGCGTGTGGATAATACACGAAAAGTTGAATGTATTTTATGCTATCAAATATGATACTCAATTCCTCTGATGTGAGAAAATTGCATAATATATTTTATAACATAAAAAACACTCAACTTTACGTGTAGTATCCGCACGCGTTTTAGTAAACAAACGAGTCTGAGTAATTATCTTAATTAACCACATCTCTGATAATTGTGAGACATAAAATTTTGCATACGAAAGACAAAACATTTTTTATATTTTTTATTATAGTTTCACATCACGTCATAAAAATTAAATAAAGCACTGAGTAATGTAATCAGTGGTGGGAGTCACATGAATAATTTCAACCCTGCAAAAAATGAGATATAGAAAGTAATTGGATAACACAGTTGTTTAATTACCGTTTTTAAAAAAAGTTCATTCAGTTTAACTTTTTTCTATTATTTTTAATTTCTTTCTATTTCTTAATCATTTTCATATAAGCAATTTAATTACAATTTTTTATTCTTAAATTACTGTGTGTATTTCTGATATTTCTATAATGTTGTATCATGTTACATGATTTAAGTATAAATTATTTAAAGTATCAAAATGTGTGAAAAAACTTAATTTTGTTATTAAAAATACTGTTTTATAAATACAGCTATAAATTCTGGAAATTGAAAGTAATTAAAAGCAATAGAAAAATCAAGTTTTTAATCAACTTTCTCCAAAAAGGTAATTAGATTGAATTTCTATTTCCATTGTTTTACAGGGCTAGTACAAAGAATGCAGTTTTTTTATACTTAAAAAATCAAGGCTGAAATACTGTTAAAATTGTATGTAAAATTATGAAATCAATATATGAAATTTTATAGAAATTCACATTCCACTGGGTATGATTAAAAATAATAAAGAATCATATGTATTTAAATTCAACTATTCCGCATGTTTATGTTAAACAAAAGGAATATGAAGTTTCATATTTATGATTTTTTATGAAATTTTACATATTACATGTAGAATTTTGGTTGCATTTTTATAGTATTTTAAACTGTATTATGTAGCTCAAAAATAAATGTCTTATATCAGGATATGAAAAATTAAACAATGAATCATTTTTAAAAACATTGTAATAAATTACAATAAATATGGACTCTTACCTTAGACTCTGTTATTGATTTTAAAAGTCATTGGTTAGAGAAACAAGAAAACAAATAAAAGTATAAAATTTTTTAATGTATTACAAGTACTTTTTAATTATTGTAAAACAAGTATAAAAGATTTGAAAAATATGAATAATAAAGAGTGTATTATCAAAGTGCCAGATACAGTTAAAATAATCTAAAAATGTATATACTAACATTCGTTGATTTTCAGATTCCAAATTTACCAAGCGCATCAGATATATCATGTTTTATAAAATCGAACTGGAATAAGGGAGTTATGGCGAGTATGAAATTTTTAGTCGACCTGCCAGCTCACTCGTGCAAGGCATTTGATTCTGTAATGAAACAACCCGCAATAGCGCAATTGTTTGAAGCGTCCAGCGTTGAACCTGCTAAAGTGGTTGAGGCACCCAGTGGGAATAGCAGCTCGAAAGAGACAGAGAAAAGAAAAAAGTAAACAGAGTGACGGGAATATTTCGATTTTTCAAGATAGGACAAATTTATAATTAGTATTTATGTGTAAATAAAAGTTATAATGTTATCATTGGTATTGCTGTTATTTAGTTTCTTCCTGAATAATTCAAACTGGAGTCCATTTATAAACTATGTTGTACTTGTTTTACAAACTGTCCGGTCAAATTTGTAAAATGAAAAAGATGAAAGAGATTTATGTAAATTTTTTTTATAATACATTTTTTTGATTTTAAAAGATATTTTTTATTTTTTAAGGTGTGACCATAATGATATCCAGACTCAAAAGTTAATTCATACATAAATATAATATTTTAGGTGTTAAACATTTATAATATAACTTAAATTTGTCATATTTTACATTAAAAGATGTCCGTTGTAAGTTTATAATTAAAAATGTATGATTTTTATAAGTAAAAAATGTTTGTTCTTTTAAAAAAATTGACTTTGCAGTGACTGTACACATAAATTCATACATTAAGGTGAAATGTTACGTGTATAAGTGCGAGAGAGACAGAACCTAATGGCGCGTCCGCGCGAGTAAGAGAGACAGACCGAACTTCACCTTAAGGTGACTCTTCAGTCCCGATTTGTTTATAAAACGGGAGAGGTTACGGAGCCAAAAAATAAACATTTTTTAATCAAATAAAATACATCAGGTGATTTTACTACCTTAAATCAATGGCGTGATATCTTTTATTAAATAAATTTGTAAGCAAACCGGAGCTAAAGAATCACATTAACACGGTATACTTTCGTCTCTAATAAACAATAGGTTACACAATGTATAAATCAACAAAAATAGTTTTATAAGCTCAAAATATCTTTTACCTTTTATTGATTTAACAACTTAATAACAGTTTAATGCGAAAGCTCAAAAACACGGTTCCTTCCCGAATTTTCTATCTAAACAAGATCATAAATTTCCATTAAATTTAAAATTTAGTCTACTGGTACTCATAATTAACATAATCAATTAACATTCATCATAGACATACGATTATCAAATGTAATATCATTAATTCCATTTTGTTTTGTTTATTAGCATTTTATAGCAAAAATAAATAATTTATTTCTAATAAAGCATCATACTTGGAAACATCTGACTGTGCACATTCAGTTTAATTTAATTTATGCAAAATGCAAGTAATTACCTGCCTATTTATAAACGCAATATCGAAACTCACACATGTGTCAATCATACATGCAGAGTGTTAATCAGCACGTATATTAAAACATTAAAATAATTAAAATTTAACGTACTCGATTTTGCAAATAACATTCATTAAAAAATTGATCATTAATGGTTTTAACAAAAAATGCCTTCCCTTTTTTCAAAAGACAAACCGACGAATTGTAGTGTAACGACAGGACGTACGCTAAAGTCTTTACGATTCAGTAGAACCATAAACAAGTCTGGTTAGAAATCCTAAGAACTACGTTTTTCCTTCTTTATTCCGGAATGCCCATACTAGATATACAAGAAAGGAGTAAATTAATGCTCATTGTATAAGAATCACAAAGAACAGGTCTGGAAACTAGTGAAATTTATATAAAAGCTATCCAATACTCATTCGAATATTAATCTCACACACATGTATATGTGTGGCATGAGCGAGTACGCATCGAATGGAATTACGATCGATAGAAATATTTTATGAAAAGACTTATTTGTGAAATATGTATGTGCGTTTTAAAAATTAGGTCAGCTGCACCGAGAAGATGGAGCTCGAGCACGCACTTAATTGTGATCGTTCGCGCGTAAGTACAACTATAAAACGATTTCGGAGAAAGGTAACGAAGAAGAAACAGCAAGATTACCAGTTCCTATGAATTAACGAAATAGAAATGATGCAGTGAATTGAATTTGTCGTCGTTAGTCAATGAGTAGCAAGTTTAATTAAAAGCTAATTCAATTTTCAGACGTTCTAAGTGTAGTGAACTTTTGAAAAAGATTGCAACGAAAAGATACACCGAATAAATGATTTGTTCATGAGTAACGTACACTCACTTATCAAGAAAATTAATATGAGCAAGTGCAAACTTTCTAAGGCTGCAAAACAATTTAGAGTAAACTTTCTTTCATCAAGAATCCCAAAGTTTCTAAATAAATATAAGCCAGGACATTTTTGATTAGGAGCAACGTACCTGGTGTTAATAAAGCAATGGAAATAAATTACTTTTACTGAAATGCTGTAACTGCAGAAGGCGAAAGTAGAAGGGTGTGTACTTATAAATAAACGAAATCACGTTCGCAATCACGATTAAATGATATAGAACTGGTTGTATGTGACGCCAGGCTTGGACGACATTTTAAGCTGATCAAGAACACTTTCGCGAATAAAGGAAAAAATTAGAAAGGATTCTAATCGATCAATTCTTGGCCTTGAAGTAAAAGTGGTTTGTTTCTATTAGATGCACTGGTATTTTTACTCTTTAATTTTCCAAATGTACAACCCTCTTTAATCAATGCAGTTTACAATAGTAAAAGTTAATTTTTTAATTAACGTTTCTTGCATTCCTTTTACATTTATTTTTCAATTTTAATGAAGTTTTTATTTGAATGTCTAATTACACACTCTAACGATAAAATAAATTAACTTATAACGTCACTCTTAATTTAAAATGATATTTTAATTAAGCTAACTAAAAATAATATGTAAAGGGTATAAAAAGGATTGATTTTTATTATAAAATATACAAGATACTACAACAACTATCACATGTCAACAACATCCCAAACATCATAAAGTCATAATTAATAATTTAAAACAATGAATAACTTAGGTATAAATAAACTACATGTATAACTCGCTAAGAACGTTCAAGTTCATGGAAATAAACTTAACATAATATAATACGCGTGTAATGGTCAATAATTTAATACTATATCGACAGTTAAATAAAAAAATTCACAATATGCTCAACTTACGATAAAAAAATCATCTTTTTCACAAGAGTCATTGTACAAACAATTACTAAGCATATTATGACTTTTAAACAAGAAGTCTTTCTTTATGAATATTTGCCGTTAGCCGTCGAATAAGAAATGGTGTCATAATAGTTGCTACTCGAACTGGCACTATCAAGAGGTTTTTCCATGGCATAGCTAATATATTGCGGTACTAAATTCGAGGGTGACCCAGATTCTGCCGAAGCACTATATGAAGCCCCCTGATTTGAATACCCCGTTCCATGGCTCGGATAATTAGAATTTGAATCAGTATAACTAGTGCTAGGACTTGCAAAATAACTAGAAACCGATTTCGAGTAACTCGAGCCGTGATTGGCAGCATCAATTGGCTGCTGAGACTGCGAAGAAACGTAAGCAACATTGGGAACGGAATAGCTCGCCCCAGAATTTTGATAATTCGAGCTGAGGTAACTTGAACTCGGAACATCGTAATTTTTGGCAGGACTCGAATAAGCAGACGCGGGAGAAGAATAACTCATGGAATTAGAATACGCAGGGCTGCTGTGCTTATCGTAATTTGTTCCAGACACGGAATAACTCGAAGAAGGAGCAGACGAAGAGAGACCGGCGTACGAACTACCGGCTGAAGAAACAGGAATGTATTTTTTGGAGCTGGAGAGAGAAGACGCGACGGGATAAGACCCGGAGGAAATGGGCAAACTGTAACTGGAGCTATCTGAGGATCCGCTAGAAAGCCCTATGTGAGAAGATTGAGAATTGTACGAGCTGGGTACTTGCATTGAATATGCAGATGAAGCATGGGGTGAGGAAGAAGATACTGGAATAATATAAGAAGCGTCGCTCGTAGGACTAGCTATAACGTAACCCCCAGTTACTGTACTGGAAGAGTCACTATTGGATGTGGCTAGCTGGCTCTGGTGGCCAGAAGAGGATGGGTGGACCCCTTTTTGAGAGGACGTTATGGGAGACCCTAGCAGGATCTGAATTGCGGGAGATCCTTGTCCAGAGTACTTAAATAAGTCTTGCTTGGCTGCAGTTACGTAAAGTTGGGATGGGTAGCTAGGTGCGGAGGACCCGAACGTGACTGGACCAGTTTTTGATTGACTCTGTGCAAATAATCCTGGCGATGCGTAACTTAATCCATGGTTAAATCCAGTAGGGAAGTTGAATCCGTGACCTAAGCCTGCGTTTAATGAAGAAGGTAGGATGAACCCGGAGCCATATCCTCCGAAATTGTGTCCTGCAAGACTCGGTAGAGCAAAGCCGTTGAGATTATACGGTTGTGCAGAGTATCCCGAAGCATGATCCGCTACACCCCGTTTATCTTTCAGTTGTCGGAACAGTCTTATTCTATCTTTCGTGTCCTTGCTAGTTGCACTTGTTAACGTAAGTGCTAATAGTCCTATTAAAACCTGTTGACAAAAGGGATTTGTTTGAATATTTAAATGTTTACATTTTTAAATGTATCAATTTTCGAATGAAGAAACGGTACGATTTTTATGAAAGAAAAATCATTGTCGTTAAAGAAATCACTGGTACCGCGATAAAAAAATGTTAAACTGACTTACCGATATCCGCATGTTGATAATAAATAAATTGTTTTGATAAGCTAATATCGTGATTCAGTGAACGCTAAAAGAATAAGTGAAATGTGTTCTTTGATGCTATTGCAAACTAGATGAGACCTTTTATATCGAGATCCCCTCTAGCTAAGAGAAAGAAAGGTCTAGGTGAAGGTAAGTAAACACTAGACACGTTCACCGACATTGGTGCAAGTATTGCATTGACACATTCGACCAGTTTTGAAATATGGAACAGCAGATACAAATTAGAAGATAAATACAAAAGAGACTGTAGTCATTATTTTTACTTAAAAACTGTCAAACCTATCGATTGTATGTTTTTTCTTATTCATCGGCGTAGTGAAACAAAAATAATGAAAGAACAAAGTTTTCTCATGCAAAGAAACTTTCTTTTCGTAAATTTATGTTATAAATTATTATTTCGTTATCGAAATAATAATTTAATTAAATAGTCGTCAAATTGTGGCAGTTTATTAATCAATATTTTAAAAATTCAGTTATGTCAATCAATGAATTTAATTGTAAATTGAAATCGATTCTACTACGTACTGCTAATATTTTTAATTTAATTAACTAAACATCAATGTATTTAAATAAGCTATAATGAAATTAATTAACATTAAGAAATTAACTGGACAGTTTATTTAATGGAAAAATGTAAGCTGTAAACAACAACCATTTTTCATAATTAAAATGAAATGAAAATACCATTATGTAATGAAAATGTATTCTTATGAAAAATACAATTTAATTATTGATATAAATTAATTTTTTATCAATTGTTCATTTATCATATGTAACGTTTATTTGCTCTATTATAATAATTAATAATCATTATTAAAATATCTAAACAAATTGTAAAACAATTTAATTTTTTGATCTGAACTTTTTCTGTATTATTTTGTGGATATAGAAAGTCATTAAGAGAATTTTTATAATAATAAATTAGAAACGTATCTTAACATTGCATTACGATGAAAACAATATTCTTGTGTGACTAATGAAATGTTCTTCAATAAAACGCGATGTTTATAGCTGTTAAATTTCATCATCAATTTCTCACAGTTGATTTAAACAAAAATATATTAAATGACATACTTCAGTAAAAACAGTATATAAATACTATATACTTCAATATGCTCATTCTATGCGCCAAAAGCCACTTATTATTTAATCATATGCACAAATATTAATATATATATATATGTATATAATAAACTAATATTATTCAACAAATGCGCCAATAAAATTTGTGGCATTTGGAAAAAGCAATAAATGAAATCGAATTATTTTGTTTTTCATTGTTTTTTTTTCATTTACACATATCAAAAAGTCAAAATATACAAAATAATAACAAAGCAAATAATATACATAATCAACTAAACCACATAATGACCTTATTTAACAAAATTATACATTATATATAATTTAATGTTGAATTTTAAAAAATAAATAACTGCTCAATAATTATACACACCCGACAGCTGAACAACGTGTATAATTTGGAAAGCATTAAACGAAGAAATTTAAAGAAATTTTGTTGTTGTTGTTATTTTGAAGTAATAAACCACTTTTTTAAAAAATATATAATAATGGCACAATTTTAAAAACATATCCACTACAAAAAAGTAGCTATTTGTGAAAGGAAAAATTCATTACAATTAACAAAGTAATTATTTAAGATTTTATAATATATTTTTAATTGTTTTTTTAATTCATAATAAATACAGGTTTTGTATATCTTTATTGAAAAACTTAAGGTTTTTTCGTTAAGTACAAATAGTAAGATTTTGGAAAGTTTAAAATATCAATTTGTCAAAAGTTGATATTTAATTTGCCAAAATTTAATGCAGTTTGTATGCGTAAAAACCAAGATATTTGATGTTACAATTGTGCATAATAACATTAGTGCTACGGGGAATAAGGGTATCGTATATAAACTTTTCAGCATAACTTATATTTTTGGTAGTTATGAATATAAATAATGATATTATTGATAACGATAATTACAAAAATAACAACTGTTTTAAAAAGTCATTTTTTAATCAAACAACAACTTGTTGAAATGTTTATAAACAATCTAAAATGTGAAATATGAGAAAAAAATCCTATGCTAATAGTAGAAAAGACAATTTAACCCTTTAGAAGTGGACTTATTTTCGGTGTCGTTTTCTTATCTTCTTATTTTATTATCTTTCTATGGTAAAGGATTCCTTCATAATTTCACTTCTAAAAAATAAAAATAATCAAGTGAATCAACTAAATGGTTACCAAAAGACATTAAAATACAAAATTGTAGTTTTGAGAAAAATGCATATATCATGAATATTTGAACCTTATTTGTAGTCAGCTATTTCGGATCCATACAAATCTCCTTTCGAATGTCGGAAATCATCTTCTTTAGATATTTCCACTGCTACAAGCAATTGTCGAGGTTCTTTATTGCTTACGTAGGTTTAGCGCTGACCATCGTAGATGCGTTCTTCGTCGAGTTTGACGTTTAAGTTATAAGCGCTCAGACTGATTTCAATGCTCATCATCAAGGGAAGGTTTTAGAAGGATATTCTAAACACTATAAAGAATCGATTCATGCAAAAAATCCATTTTTTTTTAAATTTCAGGGTATTATCCGCCCTTAAATACCACCGACATAAAGTTCTTACGGATCAGCAAATATTTTACAACACTTTTTTATAAACTTGAAAGTTAAAAATGCAATCAAAGTAACTCCAATAAAAAATAACATTTTGCAAACGATTTTATTCAAATGTTCATCTTCCTCTTAAAATTGTAATGCCGTTTTGCTATTTTTTGTTAATAAACGTAATTGTTAAAAGAAGTAATAAAAATTATTATAATAAGTATATACTAAAACCATGTTCAAAACAAAAGTTTCAAAAGTAAATATAAAAAAAATAGAAGTACGTACAGTTTATACGGATTCCATGTAAACTTACAGGCATAGCATAAAGTTAATTACATATACAAAACGGATTTACTCTAGTTATTAAGGATTGATGAGACAACTAAACTACGTTTCACTTAAATTAATTAAATCAGTGCAGTAAAAGTACGATTCTGAGTTCGAAAATTAATAGTTATTGTTAAATAATATATTTCATAAAAGTATAAGTCAATGATTTTTGGTCTGAAAAAGACTGATTTTATAAAAAAAAAATCCACCATTATATCATTGAACATTTTTATTATTATAAATATAGCACAAAGCCTTTGCAACATTTATTACTTTTTATAAATGTTTTTAATTTAAAATGTTACTTTAAAAAATGTTTACGTGTAATTAAATACTCAAAGATTACATATCGACAGCTGAATCGCAAACTAGCATGTTTCGCCGTTGATCTGCAAACTAGCACGTTTAAAAAATGGCACGTTTCGCGAGCGTTCACTTGTAAACTAGCACGCTTCGTGAACGTTCATTTGTAAACTAGCACGTTTCGGCGTTGAGTGGTAAACTAACATGTTTCGCGAGCGTTCACTCGTAAACTAACAGGTTTCAGAATTCCATCCTCGAATAGCACCTTTTACGAATGTTTAATCGTAAATTTACACGTTTCAACGGTTTAACATGGTAATTTAAAAAATCCAAATGATAGACCGAATAAGATAGCAGATAAAAATGTAATTAAAAAAGGGACCAAAATGAATCATATTTTCGATTAGTCAATATTTAATGAATCCATTTTCGATTAAACTAATTTCAATGAATTAATTTTGATTAGTCTATTTTTAAATAATAAATGTAAACCATTTCTATTAATAAATCGAATTGAATTATCATCCGAATAAATTCATATTCAAATTTCATTAAAATATGATTTTAATAGGTTTATAATTGAATTGGATTGTTTATTTGAGTACTTAAAAGTACAACTTAAAGTAATAAAAAATGTTTTTTTTAGTTATTACGATTTAAAATAATAATTAATGAATATGAATTAATGAATATATATATACAAATAATAATAGTAATAATGGAATAATATTTATTTTATGGCAAATTTTGTATTCACAACTTAATGAAATTGAAGTTCAATCAAATTTGAATTAAAATAGAACTTGAATTAAACTAAAATTCATTAATTGATAATGGATTAATTAAAATAAGATTAATTGGAAATCAAATAATCATGAATGGAATAATACAGTTTAAACTTGTTTAAATTGAAAATAATCAAAATTAGATTAATATAAATTAGATATACAAAAATGTATCAATCAAAATCGGGCTAATTGAAAACGGATTAATCAAAATTAGATTTTTTAAGAATTCATTAATCGTCATTACATTTGATTCCGCGAAATTCTAATAATCGAAATTAGATTAATTTAAAATGGAATAATTAAGACATGTTTGTTCGAATATGGAATAATTGAATTTTGATTGATTGAAAATATATTAATTGTATTTAGACTAATCAAAATGGATTAATTAAAAATGGATACATACAAATTTGATTAATCAAAGTATTAATTAGTCTTGATTACCTTTTTAATGACATTTTCTCATTTAAAATGTTATAATGTTGAAACGTGCTAGTTTACCAGTGAACGGCCGCGAAACGTGCTAGTTTAAGAGTGAATGCGCGTCAAA
>JABFPI010000132.1:0-12721 GCA_022817465.1 Embidobia sp. ZL-2020 | reverse complement strand
AAAAAATTATATAATTCTGATAAAATTTATTTAAGTAAGTTTTGCAGACAAACAATTTTTATATCATTAATAATCAAGAATAAATGTTTTCTATAAATTTGCAATAATAGTATGCTTCTATTCCAAGGTTAATATTTAAGTAAAATGAA
This sequence comes from Embidobia sp. ZL-2020, assembly GCA_022817465.1. Classification (NCBI taxonomy): domain Eukaryota; kingdom Metazoa; phylum Arthropoda; class Insecta; order Hymenoptera; family Scelionidae; genus Embidobia; species Embidobia sp. ZL-2020. The sequence continues at coordinate 12,572 of JABFPI010000132.1, read as the reverse complement.
AAAGATAAAAAGAATGTCTTGAAGTATTACAATAATGTTACTTTGTTTTAAGATAATTATTATTAACTAAAAATAACATATTTTTAATACCGAATTAAATCTGTACAACCATGCATTTACGTTTCGGAATTTTCAACTCTCTTTTCAAAAAACATTAATGATAATTCAACATTGTCATTTAATTATAAATGTTTACATTTTGTACACACTATTTTGTACATAGTTTTTATTAAAAATTTTTTTAAAAACTGAAAATATTTGGTATTGTTTGACCGACTATTTTAATAAGACCTTTAATATTAATGACTTCATAAATAAATTTATATACTAAGTAATAATTTTTACTAAAAACTAGGTGATGAAACGCGCCCTACGGGCGCGTCGCCCCGATTGATCATATAAAAAATTATAGCTTCCGTTTTTTCATTATTATTATTGACCAAAAAATGTTAATAAATCTTGCGAAGTTAAGCTGTTGTAAATTTTATGCAAATTTTGACGTCAAATACAATTTCAATGTAAATTATGACATTTACATGTATATTTCCTGATAGACAAAATTTTTTGTTTTCACGTCGTTGTGAGTTTGAATTTTGTTTCCCATAAAAATTTTCAAAGACTCCCAAGACCTCACTCTTGAAATAGCAACGTAAAATTGTCCATAATTAAACACTTCTCTTCGTAAATCGATGCCAATTTTATCAAACGTTTGTCCTTGGGCTTTGTTGATTGTCATTGCAAATGCAAGTTTCACTGGAAATTGTCTGCGTGTGAACGTAAATGGGTAGACATTTTCACAAATAATAGACATACGATTGATAAAACATATATTTCCTGAATTGTCTCCAGTCAAAATCTCACACTTCAGCAGGTGCTCGGTAAAATCAAGAATCAATAGTCTAGTTCCATTACAAAGTCCTTCGTTAATATTTAAATTACGAATAAGCATTACCACCGTATTTTTACGTAGGCATATTTCATGGGGTGGTAGTGAAGGTGGCGATAATGTGTGCAAATATTCCGGTAAAATTGCTGTAGCGATATCACCGTTGTCGTTAGAAAGATCCATAGTGTCAACACTTATGAATTTTTTTTCAGTCGTTGCATCTAATAAATCAACAACGCGTTTATTTATATCGTCGACATCTACGTTTCTTGCAGACAAAATAGCTCTTGTCGAGGCTTTCCTGAAATCGTGATTTCTTAATGCTTCTCCATAAGTAACTTGTACTACATCATCATTTGTACCACTCAATAAGCAAGGAGGAACAACAATGTTATCTTCATTATCATTCAATTTACCATCTCCAACGTTCAACACGAACTTAGCAAACTCTAATTCTTCTGGTAGAACTCTCATGTTTTCTGTCAGAGCAAATTTTTGGAAATGCCTCCACAAGTGACTGAATTTTATAGATAGATTAATGATTTCAGTTTTTGTTCCATTTTCTATAATTGGCAACAATTGTCGAAAATCTCCTCCAAGAACAATTATTTTGTTTCCAAAAAGTTTGTTGGTTTGCATTATTTCTTTGAGAAGTCGGTCCATAATTTCTAAAGCATGCCGCGGGGCCATCGGAGCTTCGTCCCATATGAAGACATCAACATTTTTCAAGATCTGTCCTTGTTCTGATTGTGCTGTAATACTGGAAGAAGAGTCTGCAAATAACGGAACTGGTAATCCAAGAGTTTTATGGACGGTTTTACCTGCTGGTAGTAATGTTGCAGCTATTCCAGTAAATGCCATTGAATTAACGTTCATATTTCTGCCTTTTATCAAATGGTAAAGGGTGTTATATATGAAGGTCTTTCCGGATCCACCAGGCCCGTCGATAAAAAAGAGTTTTTTGTTTTTATCATTGTTTAAAGCACTCAAAATCTCATCGACAATTTTTTTTTGTGACTCGTTCAGCATATGATATTGACGCATTCCGATTTCCAAATGCTGTTCTGGCGATGTTGTTGAACTGATTTCATTTGAAATCGGTTCCATTGCATCCATATCAACAATTTTAAAGTCGCGATACCCTTGCTCAGATAATAATCGAATGATGTCGTCGTAGGCTATTTTTTGACTCTGCAATTCATCGTAGCGTCTTGCGTAATCTTCAGACATTGCTGATTTGAATTCTTCCCATAAATCTTTGGGTTTTTTCGGATGACAATGAATCAATATACGGACGAATAAATACCTTAATTGGCGAGGCATCATCCAGGAGACTCCTTCAATCATTGACTTTCGCCATTCATCGTCGTTTTCGACTAAACCTAACTCTAAGCAAGCAGTAGCAAAACTGTCTTGTAAAACTCCATTTACAGTTTTCAAGTCATCGAAACTCGTAGCTCCTTTCACTGATAATAGTAGAATCCTCAAGTGAAATAATTCAGTTTGCGCGGGGCTGACAGAGAACATACGTCCGATACATCTAAAACGATTTCTTCTTTCATCCCATCTTTGAATCGTTTTGTTTTTGCCGTTTTCATCTTGTACAACTTCTTTTTTGTACACGAAGTGTTCTGGAATTTCCGTGTAATTCAATTCTCTAGCTTTTGTACTGATTGCATTCAATTTGAAATATTCCATCAACATTGTGACCTGATCTAACGCTGAAGACATTTTGTCACTGTTTCTCGTATCGTCTATTATGATGCGATGTTCATTGGGTAAATGAACTGGTAATCGATACACTGTATGACTCTTTTCTTGTAAATGAAAACTGAATATTCTCCATACAGCTTCAATCGGACTGACGTATCTCGTTTCTACGAAATGTTTTATTTCGTCATGATCAAGAACTGCTTCCGCATTCGGATTGTTTGTCTGTATTACAACTAAAGCGGCATCATGGCCTTTGTAAATATATTTATAAATATATTTAACAGATTTTATACTGGAGACGATCTCTACATTGATGTGACAATCAAAAATTTTAAGTAAATCTGGACAGTAAGGAACGACATTTCTGTTATCAACTTTGAAACCTCCTCGTTTTTCGTATGAGTACCCAGTATTTCTTCTGCGGTAAGTTGGATATCCACTGTCGTTTACAGTCGTTTCTTGTTGATAAGCTTTCGGATAATGTTTTGAACATTTTCCGTCAACCTTACACCAATCACCACAAGGTCCGTGGATCATGTTTTTTATCACTATATCGTGTAGTTTCGGCTCCAACGTTGGATCAGGTATTTCTGCAGAAATGATTTTATCGATATCAGCCGATGTGTTCTTTTTGTTGTCTTTAGCTAAATTGATAAGGAGATGGATGTGCGGCAGTCCTCTTTTTTGAAACTCTATAACATAAACAAAAGCACTAACTTCACCAAAAAAATTTTTTTTCCATATCAAATCTATTAAATGAGATTTTTTTATCTCAAACACACGTCCCACTATGTCTGGTCTGTCGCATGGTTGTTGCCCAGGCAAAAGATTTTCTTTTATTTCTGGCCAATTCGGATTGCACGTCATCGTTAAGAAAATATCAGGTTTGCCGAACTGTCTGACAATAGCCATCGAGTCGTGATAATGTTGCAGCATGTTTCGTGGTGATCCAACAAAAGTCGATGGTAGAATAGTCACCTTGCCAATATTTGCGTTATTGTTTGCAGAAACAGTATTTAAGTAGTCCGTTAGATTTTTGTATGTTTCTACTCGAAGTTCTTTTTGGTGTGATTTGTGATATTCCAAACAATCTTTTTCAATTTTGACATATGCATCAACTGTATATTGCTGCATTAATGCTCGGCCCATTATAAATGGATTGAAGACATCTTCTCTTACTTGCAGATGATATCTTGTGTAATCTCTTCGAGTGACTCTACGATCATGGTTAACTTGCATGATATCTCGATGCCATCCTCTTGTCCCATGTGGATAAAGAAGTGGATAAATCCAAGGCTCAACATTTGGATCCATTGTACTGACACATTGCAAACTTTTGGTAACCTTATTCCGAATCGTTACGTATGACTCAGGAATTTCTCCGTCTGCAGTAGTTGAGAAAATAGCAACAACTTCATTAACGCGTTGATAGTTGTAACGTCGTTGATCCATTCCTGGTTTCAAAGAAAACAATAATTGTAACTCAGAAGGATTATCACAACCAGATGCTATTTGATTTTGCAATTCTTGTCCCATCATCTCATAAGACTGGGCAAAAACGTTGTACTGTCTCATCGTCTCATCTATGGTTTTTAAGGTTTCTAGACGAAGATGATCGAAAGCTGAGGAACGGTGTGTTAAAGACTCGTTGGGATCAACTATAAATAATTGTCCAAATGCTGGAGCTTCATTATTGGCTGGGTACAAAGATGTGTTAATTTGGTAATAAATTTGACCTGCAATTTTGAAGCAAAACGGACCTGGTCTTCCGTTGAACTTGACTAAGTTAGCATTAAAAGATGCAAATGCAAACGCATTGTTGTAACAGCGAATATTTTGAAAGAATTCTGCTGAATGAGTATGTGATCCGTCTAGAAGTGATTTTAGATTATCTGGAAATTCTGGGATTGGTTCAAGATGTACTTTCCCTTTACCACAGCATTTGCTAAAACTGTTCGAATCTTGCCTGCCTTTTTCATCTTTGAAATGAAGTGCATTGCAATGTGAACATTTGACGTTCATTTTTCCTATATAATTCTCTTGTGGTTCTTTGTTGTTAGTTGGACTAATTTCAATGTCAACAACAGCGTTTGTCGATTCAGTTTGATTGGAAGAGATAGTAGAAGTTGAAGGATTATTGGCTTGTCGTTGTTCTTTTTGCTTAAGTCTGTATTTTCGTTGAGCTTCTAAATGCTTCAATCTTTTAGTTTCTCGATTTATTTCTTGACTTTTTGACTCTTCAGGCGTATTCAATTCAGTCTTTTCTTTGAGCTTAAGTCTATACTTTCGTTGAGCTTCTAAATTCTTCAATCTTTTCGTTTCTTGATACTCTAATTCTTCTTCGGGTGTTCTTTGTATCTTTCTTCGTGGCATAATGCTTTCCGGGTTTATTATTCACGAACAATTGAATACAAAAGCCTAAATCAGCTAAAAAATAAAATTAATACTAAAGATTTATTCAAATTCAATTCAATTATTTAGATTTAGTGGTTCAAGCGATACAGTGGTCCAAGTAATCAATGGTTCGAGTAAAGTGGTTCAAGTAATCAATGGTTCAAAAGTTCAATAATCCAAGTAATCAATGGTTCCATAATTCAATAGTTCAAGTAATCAATGGTTCTAAAGTTCAATGGTTCAATGGTCTATTGGTTTGAGGTCAGTGGTTCAAATCTAATAATTTCTATTCGAAATGTAGGTATAGCAATCACACAGTATTTCAATATATACAACTTTATTAAAAAATAAATTTACAATCTTTTCGATTATATAATAACTGCAATTAAAAATTGTAATCAAAGAGTCACTTGTAATTCACTGTTTACTGCAAAAGTTTCTGCAATAAAATGTTCGGGACGTTCGATGAACACCTGAAAAAAAGAAAATTCAGTTAGTTGCTATAATTCAAAAAAAATTTACAATGAACAAATATTAGTTTGTGCTAACCTGTTTAACTGCTTCAATTGAATGCTCAGTTTGAATTTCTCTAAGAGGCGCGAGCAACAGAGAGAAACAGAGTTTAGCCTTCCCCTTCACTGAGTTGAATGGCTGCGTGGTAGATCTGCAAACAAATGGAGAATTTCATGATAAGTCATTACAGTTTTGCGAATAAACAGAAGCAAAATTGAGAAATACAATAACGAATTCAGAAAAAATGCTCATTTTGAAATCAAACATCAAACCAAAGTTTTATTAAAAATTCTAATAATATAGGAATGCTGTTTTGCAAACTTTCTTCAAAATTCTAATGATTGAAAATCAAAAAATTGCAAACTAAAAATGCAAACTAAAAAAGTAAATAAAAGCTCATAACAACTAATAGTTAATTTCAATTAAATATGAAAAAAATTTATTTTTAATAATAAAATCAAGTGAAATTAAAATGTATTTTCCCAAAATTTTTTCCAAAACATTAAAATTTTTTACATCTTGTACCGTACTAATATTGCAAAAAATTTATAGCAGAAGATAGGAGCAAAAATCAGTGAGAATTTGCATGACTGACTCAATGGAGCTGAATTTACTACATTCATTTAGAATAAGCTGTCAGAAAGTCGAAATTAATCAATTTAGTTGAGTGATTTTAAATGTGCTAAATTTATTTTGCAAAATGAATTATCAAAAAATTTGTACATCAGAGAATTACAGAACAATTTTTTATCAAATTTGTGGAATAAATATTAAATTGAACAGTATTATATAAAATATGATTCAAATATATTCCATAACAATAAAATGATGTTACATAACATTTTAAATCATATTAATTAACATATTGGTCAAATAATTTTGAAGGTTCGGTTGGTAGCATTTTCTCAGAAATAGTTTGAAAAGCCGATGTATTTTTCAATTTACTTTAATTTATTTAGCAATTAATTATTGTGAAACTAATTAACATTTTAAAAATCCTACATTTTAAAATTAAGAATACACAATTTATTATTCAGGATATCTAAGTTAATTAATTTCATTTTTTGCACACTCTCTCATAAAAACTCGTATGAAAAAGCAATTATTTGGTGCGTAATTATTGATAAATTAAGTATTGAAAAATTCGAAACAATTTTTAGTCCAACACAATTAACAGACTGTCAAAGTTTATTTGAAGTTTTTGAATTTAGAATAAGTCGAGTTTATTTCCTTCAGTAAGAATTGAAATTCAATAAAAAATGTATAATACAAATGACTCTAAGCATTAAAAAAATATCAGAACAAATTTTACAATAAAAATAGAATTTGCAAAAGTAAATAAATAGATTAACCTCGAAATACTCACGTTTTACTTGACCACGATCATAATTAATTTTATCAACTGGAACAGCAATAGCTTCTTCAAGCACTCGACACTGACTTGACAAAAAAACAAACACATTCGATTTTTGTTTGTAATGAACAAATAACACGCGTTAAGTTAATTTTCAATCACAATTTTGTACACGTGAAACGTTTGTTGTGGTATGAACAGGATGCAGTTTTTATTTAGGTTAAAAAGTGGGTAACTTTGCGAAACAAAATCGAATCGCATAAAAAAACAGGTGGTAATACTGCAAAGCGCGATATTTAAAATTTACCAAATATTAAATTTAGTTTCGTCGTGCGAAAAATTTCTATTAAAAAGTTTACTGCAAAAAGAATAATTAAATCAAACAATAAATTTGCTTGATACAAATAAAAAGGAAACCAGCCAATTTTTAGTTTTAAACACAACTTTTTTTATTTAAAAATCTTAGGTTTGAAGACATTTTTCCATTTCAATACTGTTGGACATCTTTTTTATAACATAAAATATCAAGATCATGTAGCGTTACAATAAATAATATATCGTTTCTTATACTAATATCACATTATAACATTGATCACAAAGTTTTAATAACGAACTTATTTGCTAAGCAAGTCTTTTAATAAATTATTAATCTAGCTTTGAGCTTGCACATCATTATTTATCATTTTTTAAGTTATTAAACTTACAAAACTTACACTAAAAATACCTTAACCCTTTCAGTCGACATTTTTTCATTTGTCAAATGTTGTTATATGTGAGATTATTTGAAGTTATTTATTTGTTGTTAAGTGTTTTTGTTATTTTATATTTTGGTTATTTTCGTTGTGAAAAAAGGTACTTTGAATCGACTGAAAGGGTTAAGGTAGAGAAAAGTCAAGAGTTAAGATGAATATAATAAAAAAAACGGTTGGATTGACGTCACGGATGTAGCCTAATGACGTGTAGGAAGGCGCTTGCACCTAATCATCGCACGAGAGTCAAGTCTTTCCTCGGAATAAATCCGGATGTCAGCCATGCTTGCGATGTTCAAGTAGATTTTGAGACTTCCATAGCGATCTGTAAAAAATGGAAAAAATAATTAATTATTGCATGTTAAAATTGAAAATAGCATTAGAAATTCACCCTTATCAATACAAACATTCTTACCTCGTTCTTCTTTGACTGTTCCTCGCACTTCTAAGTGCACTCCAACTCCATACTCCTGATTCATGACGTACTGATTCACGCGAATGTCCATGCGCTCGCAACGCTCCTGATCCTCAATACGCTGGCCTGTGCATATCGAAGATGCCCCATAAGTCGGTCTTCCAGTGATGATTTGAAACGGAGATTTCAAAAATCCTTTGAACACTGTAAAAAATAGTTTTAAAATCAGTTCGAAAAATCATTTTTATTTTATTTTTTTTTTTGTTTACAATTTTAAAATTTCAAATTTTCTTACCCACGAATTGGTCCACGTGCTCTCCCACATCTTCCAGCTGAATCCTAGTGGCTTCTGCGCGCTCTGGTTCGATCTGCATGTTTTCCTGTTCCACCTCGATGATCGTCGATGCTTTTATCGACAACTCCCAAGGAACTGTGCCCTTATTGAAGCGAGACTCCGCTTCAATTGCCCAAGCGCCGTTTATGTGGACCATCTAAAAAATAAAATGTCATTTTAGTAAAATATAAAATGATTTGAGGTTATGAAATTGTATAAAAATGTAAAATATAATTTGAGGTTATGAAATTTTAGTAAAAAATGTAAAACATGATTTGAGGTTATGAAATTTAGTGAAAAATGTAAAATATGATTTGAGGTTATGAAACATAAAAAATATATTTTGAACAAATTGAGGTTATAAAATGTTTTAAAAAAGTACATACCGAACCAGGTAATATATTCGCAGTATGAATCTCGATGTCCCCTTCCCAGACAGCACACTGAATGGTGATGCCTCTTTGATTTGAAATAAAAAATTTCTGCACTCTATACGTTTTAATCTTCCCCACAGTTTCTACGGCGTTGACCTGTGCGATGACAGCGTAGAGTTCCCTGAAAAAGAGAAAAAAGAAAAACATGATTTTAACCTCAATTTGTTGACATTATTATTTTGACAAATTTTCGAAAGTTACTTACACGTTTTTATCGCCCACAATGATTGCATCAACGTCCTCGCGAGTAAACAGCAATCCGTCGATTGCATTGTCGTTCAAATTGTTTATCTGATTCGCCATGATAAATCATGAACACGCGACCACGAAATTACTTTTATGAATTATGGCACAACAAAACAAAGAATTGGCGAACCAACAAAACGTCGATTACGGCCAACCGCGTGAGCGCGCGAATTGCTTATTTATTAGCGCACGGTATCGAATTCACGACGATGCTTCGAGAAATTGGATAATAAAAACCGGTTTTCAGAGAGACGATGTTACACGTGCCGCTATCCAACAGAAAAGACCGGGATATGCGGTACCACGTGCATCAACGATTCCATGACTACAGCGCCACTTCATAAAAGTGTGTTGTATTTTATATTAAAGATCGAGAATCGATAATGCAGTGTTCCTTACTGATATAAGATAAGGTCTTGTTTTCATTTCATTATATTTCAAATATTTTATTTTTAATGATTTAATAACAATTATGATAATATGATAAATGATGTGATGATGAATAATTAATGAGATTAATGAGATATAATGAAATGAAATGAAATGATGAAATGAAACACGAGTGACGTGTCAACGATAACTTCACGTCGAAGAACGAAGAATAAACTATGTGATCACCAATCTGCAACTTCAGAGAGTGATCTTTTTTTTAAGGATGGATATAAAAGTAATGTTTTTAAAGTAAAATAAGTATCAAGTACTAAAATTCACTTTAAAACTGTTAAAATACACGTCGCTTATTAAAATCTAAAACTAATCACGTCGTGTATTTAAAAATTCGCAAAGTAAAATATAATAAAATAAATGACGTTTCGGGCCACTATTTTGGGCCCTTCTTCAGATAAATATCTTAATCTTCGAGTTGAGAATGCGTCACTGAATTGAAACGTTGGAAGACCACGTATTTAAAGCTTAACAGACTTGGCGGGAGAAGGGTGGGCGTCTCATGTTTTCAGTTTCTCCAGTAAGGGAGAGTAAATTCTATTTAGCAAGTCTGTGTCGCTTTGAAGATTGAGGGTGTGGTTTGCCGATTTTATGTGCACCATTTCTGAGACCAGTCGTTTTCTGTAATGTGTCTCTTTATCTAGTATTCTGACATTAGTCCAATCAAAACTGTGGTTTGTTTGTAAAATGTGATTAGTTATACCATTATATTTTTCTGGAGGACCTTTGATATTTCTCTTGTGTTCTTTGAGTCTGGTTTCAAGATTACGTTTTGTTGTTCCTATATAGTGGTACTTACAGTTAGTTTCATGGCAACTGATATCATAAACAACGTTAGTTTGTGATAGAGTGGAAAGTTTGTCTTTTCCTTTAGTAATAATGTTAGAAAGATTGTTCTTCGTTTTAAAAAATACTTTTATGTTGTGGTTATTGTTAAATAAAAAGTTCTTCACAAACAAATCAAAGTTAGCAAACAATTTTTCAATTTTGCTTATTAATGTTTAATTTTAACAATAAATGCAACTGATTAAACAACAATTACCATGATCTGTTAAAGTTACATTTGTATCACTTATCACTCGTATCAAAATGTCCCTTGTTCTTCTTGTTTGAATAATATTACTTTTTTATATTTTAAATTTCGATGCAAAATTAAGCTTTAAATTAAACGATATTTTTCTTTAGTTTGTTATAAAGATAGTAAGTTCTTAAAATGCAAATCTTTTATGATGACGTTGAATGTTCAAAGTAATTTATATACGTTAACCGTTTTAAAGCGATTAATGCTTTTTTTTAAATTTACTATTTAAGTATTTTAAATATACTTGTTTAAGTATCAAAGAAAACATAAATTTACATTTTAAAAAAAGTTACGAAAGTTGGATGACTTTTCATCTTAATCTTGAACATAAACTTCAAATTTAATTTGATGTAATTATAAACAAGTATTTAATATACAAAATTTCTGTTTAGATGGATTGCAATCATCTGTTAAATGCAAACGAAATTACGCGATATACAGTTTGCCATACAAATCTTCTCCGACAGCTAGACCTAAAACATCAATTCTCATGGCTCATTCGAACCAAACTAATACCCAAAAAAAGAAGAAACATATGAATGAAAATGTGTACATATATCGGGAAGGATTTGTACCTCCATCACGACAAATGTTTTATCAGGTAACTTCTTCTAGTGTTTAAATTTATCACTCCAACTGTGAGTGTTAACATTATGTTAATATGAGTATGATATTAAGTACATAATTTATTATGTATACATTTCTAAAGATAGATAATTTAAATTTCTATATTTATTTTTGCGCGTTATGTTAATCGCAAATAGACAAAAATGAAAAATTGTAAATATACAACATTTATATATTTTAATTAATTAACAAAGCATTGATTAACTGAATAAGACTTGAAGATCAAGAATATTAAAATAATAATTTATTTTAGTACTGTGACGTTCATGTTGAAGAAATTCAAGAAATGATAACGAAGTTACCAGACACATTGCCGGAAACTAAGTGTCACGAAAAACATGGATGGTTACCAGTGGGTTTTGATGATCGCTGTAGAGAAATAATCAACAAGCAAGTTCGTGCTGTTTTAAGAAAAATCGCAAACATTCCAGAAGACTGTAAGTTCAATTTATATAATACTATTTATTTTATTTACTTACTATAACAGACAATCGTCCAATTAACAAATCTACAAAAAAAAAACACATTTGAAAAAAAGAATGATTGTAATCACGCTTTAAATAATATATTACTACGTGTTTTAAGTTGGTAGACCGAATCGAAGACTATCAAATTACATCACGTTTTTTCTAAATTCAGTACAATGTTTTTTTTTGACAAGAAAATTAAATATGTTGGTAGCTCGAGTCCAAGACGAGGGAACAGAGGGCTCTGTCGTCATTAACTGTAGTAAAATTTTACAACTACTTTTCTCTCAGGATGTAATGATATTCATAATAATGATCTGAGAATTATCATGAGATATTCTAAGAGAAAAAATTCAATTCTCATACAAAATTCAGTATTTTATGTTGAACTGATTATATTTTTTTTGTAGGATTAAAATTTAATCATTAAATAATAAGGAAAAATATAGATACGATTGTGAGTCAGTTCTTTAATAACAACCGAAACAACTTATTGAAAGTTAGTTACTCAAAATCAATTAATCAGGAGATCATGTCATGAAAAAAATTGTTTAATGTTATCTATAAAATAAAATAAAATAATTTTTAAAATTAGATAGTTACTGATTTGTAAATTTGATATGATTATTTATAGCGCTTTTGACAAATTAAAAACATTAGAAATTTGTTGTTTACCGGAAACAACAGATGGCGTAGTAAAGTCTGAATATAAACAAAAATTAAATTGATGAATTTAAAACCGTGCAAGATTAAAAATAAAAAAGTACAAAATGAATTTAAAGCCGACTTTTTCTTGGACAAACTGGGAATTGATGTACTATTCCCGATAATCATTTACACAAAAAATATAAATGACTTTTCATTTTTCATTCACTTGGATTGTGAATGTATTAAAAAAAATTTTTTATTTTAAAA
>JABFPI010000131.1:0-12760 GCA_022817465.1 Embidobia sp. ZL-2020 | reverse complement strand
CGCGCACTCATTGACGACCAAACATCTAATCAGATGGCAGCCAAGTTGCGATCGGGTTTTGATGGGAAATTGAAGCTTTCCCGCGAGCAAACAACGGCAAAGCCAACATGCAAATGACGAGATTTGGCAAATTGAAAATAAGACGACGGGAGTAATTATACGAAGCATGTATACATACAAACTTGTAATCAGTAGTATAGCTTCTAAGGATAATTGAAGCATTTCAAAGTTTGACTATTATAAAGGCGCGTTTCTATAGGGCGGCAAGAAGAATGTTAATTCAAGGCGCCGTGAAGACCGAGATATAGCGGAGACGCACGGCGAATTTCTTAATGCAAACAAATTTCTCTACGAATACAAATTTTTTTTAGCGAATTACCAACGAGTTGAAACATTTCAACTAAGACCGACATGAAATTCATAACTGAATGTAGTTGAACATTTACAATTAATAATGTACAAACAATGTATTAGATTGAGCCACCGTTTCCACGCTTATGAGAGAGTAATTGATTATTTACTGAATATCTAGCATCTCATCAGAATCAATGAATTAATTTTGTACCATATGCGTTTTAAAGATATACTTTGATGAATCTTAATTTATGTTCATTTATATTCATATAAATTCATACGTCTATATACACTCTTATAAAACTTAAACGATTAATTTTGTTGCGTTTTGTAATATCATAATGAATTTAATTTTGTAAATCAAAGTATATCTTTATGTCAAGAATATTATGAATAAATACTATATATACAAATGCAACAATATATACAGGGTGTTTCATTTAATTTTATACTATTAAATTTAAAAAAATATTTGAAATAGTTAATTACTTCGTACAATGTTTAGTAAGTTAAAATATTTAGTAAGTTAAATATTTAGTAAGTTAAAATTAAATAAAACACCTTGTTAAAATGTTCATTTCAGAAACGACGCAAGTTGATAATATCTAAAATGAAGGTTTGAATTATTCTTCACAAAGAATAATTTTTTCTAAACATCGTTTCTGAAATATCCGATTCGTACTGTTTATCACACGTACACAAAAACAGTAACATTACATCTCTTGTTTCAGTTAATAAACTGTAAAAAGAATATACAGTTTCGCGCATGTACATTTTTAATTCTACTTTTTCTGGAGCAAAAATATAATATTATAGTCCGAAGAATTAACATTACTGTCTATTTGATATTGTATCAAATAGTACAACTATATTTTTTCATTTATTATTCGAGTGATTATCACTGCCGGGTAATCCCGTGACAATGAATATCATTTCCAGTGTTAACGAAATTGACTCATGTGACTTTTGTACTCATCGGGAATCGTTAACTTTCTGTTCTCGTTGAGTAATTTGTTATTAACAGTACTGCTGTTCAAAGTAAAAATAGCCGTAACTGTACAATGTTTTTTTTCTGCGCTTACGTGAATTTTTACTTTAAACTACAGATTGAAGACGTTCGGTTTTCATTATCTTAATGCGTTCGAATATTCCAGACAGTTTTAGAAGTAGTTTTTTGTATGTAATTGTTTCTATTCACATTTGCGGGTGATAATAATCAGCATAACGAATGAACAAATTACTCTTTGAAATCTAACTACAAGTTTGTCTCAAAAATAAACCTTTGAGAAGTGTTTGGATGAATTTTCGATCGAGGAAATTGATGTACGTGCCTTTGACAAATACTCTAATACTTTAAATCCTTAAAATGACAGTCGAATTTCCCTAGAGCCATCTATTCAAATCAAGATTGAGTTAAATACATTTAATCAATTTCGTGCCAAACTATTCACGCGCTTTCTTTTGTGAAATTTCAATTACCACTACTCTGTGAGGGAGTAATTACAATACGATTTACGATCGTTTTCACGAGTGTTTCTTCTATTCGATTTGTATAGAACCCACGCAAGTGAAAACACGCGTATGCTCTATTGTGAAAAATCCTTCAGGGAGGATACAATGGGGGTTTGCAATATCGTTGAGCTCGTACGTTTGCGTGCAGACATTTGTACTTGTGCATGTAAATGCAATTTTGAATTAACTTTGAATTGTACAGATGCAATTACAAATATCTGTATGCGGTTACAAACCTGGGGAATCGTATTTTTCAACTCGGCGACTTTATATTTCCTAAGTAGGAATTGGGTGGTCTCCAAATACAAAAAAACAAGTTAAAATATCGCAGGAATAACTTCACAAAAAATAACTCGTTTTTCTTAATCAGAGGCCTCTTAATCCCAAATTTAGTAAGTACAAACGTTGCTTATTTTCAGTCATAAGTCTGTGCCAAATGTTCCGTAAAATTGAGAACGCCTACTGTGAATTTCAGCTTAGAGGCTATTTATTACAGTCTTCATTTATTTCATTTGATTTACGTGAATAATCAGAAAGAAAAAGAGTGCGCTTGACCTATTGTGAATAGTATCTTAACGAATTTAACCTCGCTGATGAGTGTTCAGCGAGTCGCTGACGCGTGTCGATTTCTAAATTTTGATAACATTGTTAATATAACAATTCTGTTAACTTTGGCATTGGAAACTATTAAAGTCTGAATTTTATATTTTCTTGAAACTTTCAAGATACAATTAAACAAATATTTATATGGTTTATTTGCATATTAGATTCTAAAATATATATTCAAAGTTATTTATAATTATATTTGATTGGTTAAATGCTTATTAAATTACTTGAGTCATTTTTCATTTTAATTTTTTAATGTCAATAATTAGGCTATTATTTAGATAAGTTTTACTGTCTTTTGGATCGTGCATAGTCAGTGAAAGGTACATTTATCTTATAACAAAAACAATAATAAAAAGAGTTTTCAGATCATATATATAAATAAAATGAAACAGAAGCTATATTTTGCGAAAATTTCAATATTGAAACTTTTTTTTTTATTTTTCAATTTCTCACATCGTCTTCAACAATTTTAAACATATCTAATTCTCTCCAAGTAATTTTTAAAAGAACCTATGTAATTTTGCCTTAAAATCAAAATCTGCAATGAAAGCAATAAAAAATTGCATTAAAATTATTTTTATTATTTGTGTATATTTCAAAAAATAAAGTGGGAAGATTTTAGCACAGTCAAATCGTTTGATAAATATATTAAATTCAATCTCGAGAAAGTTTTTTGTCAGTCTTTTTTTATCTTGGCTTATGCATTTGGATCATAAATTATTTGTAAAGAACTGTAAAGAATTCCCAACATATTTATATAAAAAATAGTAGGTAATTGAAATATTAACAAATTAATAAATGTTGTCAGATAATTTATGACGAACAATGTAAATAATTCATTAAGTATTTAAGTATTGTGATTACTCTCGTTTATTTGTATCTTCTTATGTGAGTACACATATAAACAACTGTAAAACTGTGAAACTCTCGTACACATGCTCTTTTCCCATCCGGTACTCACACGTAAACGATTTTAGACGATCAGTACTAAAAGTGCCAATATTAAAAAAAATTGTAATCTACTAAATTCGTAACATTTTACTGTTTTTTTCTTTAAGTGTAAAACTTCATATAAAGGTAAAATGAATTAATTTTCAAAAATAATAATTTTATTGTATGAAAAGGAATTTTTTATTTTCGATTATTTAGAAAATAGGGGCTGCCTCTTCAGTTAAATCACAATGGCCCTTATTTGATTTTGAATTTGTAACACTTACAAACGCTGGCAGCAGGAAATTAAATGTTATATATACGTCATAAGAATGATCAAAATTGTTGTAAAAACACTTTATAAAGTTATTAAAATGGGTGTGACACTTGAATTTCACATAAAATGTTTTGTCCAAGGTTAAATTTTAAAGGAATGCTTCATGTTACTCTTATATTTGTGTGCGTTTCGATTTATTTTGCTCAAAAATATTAAATATGACAAAAAATTGTTTATTAAAAAAAATGTAAAAACTTTCGATAAAAAATATTGGGTTTCGGATACATGGATTTTCCTACATTGTAATGAGGTAAGTAAAAATTTCGTTTAACAACTGATAGATATGTAAACGTTTACATGTGACTTGTGGTGGGGGTATTTAAATGCATGTATAAGATAAGAGGCAGCGTACATAGGATTAACTTTTTTCTGAATGATCATTAAAAATCATAAAAAATTTACTTAAAAAAATTTATTGAAACATAAATTATGCAAATAAGGTTGAAAATATTTTGGATATTTCATTTTGAATTGCACTTTTTTCAATATTTACTAAATTATATATTTTTTTCTGAATTTCAATAAGAAAGTTTTTTAGTTAAAAAAATAATACATTAAATTTTGGTTGCACGAATACATATTTGTATAAAAATATATAAATAATATACACATTATCTTAAATAAACATTGTCGTATATTATATTTTTGGTGCAATCCACTTTCTTGAACAGCTACTTTTTGCCGTTATGTTTTAGTCTTGTATATTTTTGTACACGTAAAAAGTATTTATTCAATATAATGAATTTTATATTACCTTTTAATATTCGTTATACTGACCAAAATGATTTACTTAAAAAACGGAATTGACAACGTGGAAGCTGAGACTGAGATCTTTACGAGTTCCATTATTTAAATTCTTTCTCTCTAATTAATAAGGCAAGAAAAATCCATTATAAACAATCTTGGAAACTTGTCAAAATGTCAGGAAAAACTCATTTTCAAGTTAAAAAAATCTTTCAGTAAATTTCATTATAAAGCTACGTTAAAGTATAACAAATGATCATATTAAATGTTTGTCAAAAGTTTCTAAAATTATGAAGTTTCATTACAATATAAAAAGTATAGTGATGCTAAAAGGTACAAATCTATTAGTTGTTTATTTTACAAAAAAAAAGAAAAAAAAGAAAAAGAAAAAAAAGAAAATGAAAAAAAACAAATTAAATAAATAAGTTACAGTGTTTTGTTTTTGATTATATAATTTTGTGATTAAAATTATACAAATATATTAACATGGCACTTAAATGATAAACTGAATAAGTTAAGATTGTTTGAAATGAACAATTCTATGCTTTACTAATTCAATCTTTTGACCAGAATTAAGATGATTTTACG
Organism: Embidobia sp. ZL-2020; assembly: GCA_022817465.1. Lineage (NCBI taxonomy): Eukaryota > Metazoa > Arthropoda > Insecta > Hymenoptera > Scelionidae > Embidobia > Embidobia sp. ZL-2020. Next base: position 7,686 of record JABFPI010000131.1, on the reverse strand, counting down.
TGACGTGCGTCAAGATCCAGGGAACAAATTTTGAAATCCTTGTGCAAACGCCTGGTAGATTTGCTTCCGCGCATCCTATTCCCCAAGATATGATACCGGCTAGAAAGTAACGATCATCTTTCCCACGAACTTGAAGAGGACCTCCCGAGTCACCCTGAAACCAGATGAAAGATATGAAATGGAATTATTTAGAGATGAAGGCAATCGAGGCACATTGCCTCAGGCTTCTGCGATCCCAAATTTATCCGACTCGATTAGAATATTCTAATCTACATATGTTATTTGCAATATTTGTGTGTAATAAGAAATTTTCAAATGTGAATGCAGTTTTTAATCATTTTCATTATAAATTGCACTCAGCATTTTTTTAATTGTTAACTTCTAACGAGTGATAAATATTAGTACAATAATATTTTTTAAACAGAGATTACTTGGAAATTATTGGAAAACAATATCGCAGCTGCACATTACCATGAACTGATATAAAGTTATTGAATATAATTTTACAAAATAACTTTTGTAGAGGATGCATGAAATATTAATGTGTTTTAACAGTGAAAATAAACATGAAATAGTGATGCTAATGGAAAACTATTTCAGAATTATTTGTGCACGTATGCTGCAAGTTAAAATTGTTTGAGTAAAATAATGTATATACGTAAAAAAATGAATACATTATCATGGTATTCGTTGTTCAATTTCACTTTTTGTTTACAATAACATGAATTTTGTAATACATTTCTGATGGTGCTCAATATTCATAATTCACAAAGGATTATTAAAACATGAAATGACAGTTTTAAACACGGAAAAACATACTTTTCATACTAAAACCTTCTCCTCATCTACACCTTCTATTATTTTTATTTCATAACAAGCTCTGAAGTCTTACAAAAACACCAATCGGGATAAAAAACAGATTTTGCTGTAATATTATAAAATTGTAACTACTGTGAATATTGAAAATTGTAATAAACGATGTGGAACGAAATACAGTATTCTGTATTTATTATCAGTGTATAATTTTGTGCGTAAATGAAACGGTGTAAGCATATAAAGCAAAACAGTAGCAAATATGCAAATGCTATTAATAATTTTCAGAGTTATGAGTATTTATTTAATGTGTATATATAAAAGAAATGAAATCATCGTGATAAGTATGTAAATTGTAATAGTCTAAAGATACATTATATCTATGTTTTAAATGTTTTGATTTTCCTCAATTTAAAGACAGTATCTTAGCAACTTTTATTTGGACAATTTAACTATTTGTTTAAATTGCAGTTATCGCAAAGTGTATGCATAATTATTTGAGTGATTTAGCACTTATAGTGAAGGTGCACACTTTTATACATTAAATTGTTGATTTTTTCAAAAACATTTTTTTTAACAATTAAATTTACATGATTACATGATTTTTATTTTATCGAAATAAAATCCTTAAATTAAACTCCATTAACTTATGTTATCCACTAATTCAAAGTTTCAAAAAGAAAATAAAATCTATGATAATTTTTATTTAACCTAAAACATTTACATTCTCCTTTGTTGGTTTTTTCTGTTTTGCTATAATTATGATCATGAAAAATTGAATAAAATTTTATTTACCTATCTTTTATGGAGTAAAAAAGTTCAAATGTAATAAGTTCTTTCGTGATTGAAATTTATTTATTTACCAGTGAAAAAATTTTCTATAAGTGTCAAAATTTTCTATAAGTGATTACAATTCCTCGTGAACACTTATTACAAATATTGGGTTCCCATTTGGTTACTTTATCAGCGGATTAATTTAGAATTAATCCTAGTTCTCCAGTTTTGGTTCTTGTTTTTCTCTAAAGTATATAAAACCTAGTAAAATTGAACATACACAAAAAATTGGTTGGTTTCTGATTTTTATGTACGTCGTACGGTACAAAAAATTTAATTATAAAAAATATATGTGCGTTGTGAAAGTGTAGTAAAAATAACAAGTGTTGTAAGAATTTTATCAATAAAAAAAATTCTGAAGATAAAAAGAAAATATTTAAGAATGTAAAGAATGATAAGTAGAATTTTATCAGAAATGATTGATTCCAGCTCACTGCCTGCATAGCATATTGATTTGACTAATAATTTTAACATATCGCAATACGTATTATATCAATAGAGTATTTGATCTAAGTTTTTATTGATAAAAACTAAAATAATTAAAAAGATAAAATAATTACATTTATTCCTCTAAATATTATTCACAGAAAATTCCTGAAAAATGTTGTAAGACGTTACGTTCATTAAATATATAAAAATTTATGAAATATAAAAACTCTCAAATATTCAAATTCATTCATAGACACTACAACTACAAATCTACTGGAATAAAACTACTGAAAAGTTCTTCCTACCATTCCTGTAAAAATCAAATTATTTTATAAATTTTATTTTATTGTTGATTTATAATTGCTCGCAAATGTAAGCTTTTACGTACAAAAAGGAATTGCAAAAACGAAACATACATAAAATTAAAGTATCTTTAATTGTTCGATTTCTATAAACGCCTACTAAAACGAACGTTTAGTGATTTTTATCCATTTCTCATTTATTATTTTCTTTTATACACGGAAAAAAGATTGGACAATATATATTTTGCTCTTAATTAAGCAAAACACCAATAACTCAGGAATAGGTCTTTGTATTTATCAAATTTTAATTTTGTTTCTACCAATTAGAGAAAACAAAGTTACAACTTAGTAAATATGAAGACCTATTCATTGATTATTGTTGTTTCCCATACCCAAATGCTTTATATTTTCCAATCTTTATTCAGTGTAATCATTATTAACAAAAAATTTATGTTTCAATAAGCAATAAATAATCTAAATTTACTCTTTTCAAAAGCGTACATACAACATAACGTATACGGCGAATACCAGGATAGTACACTTATTTTAATATTAATATTCAATCATTTCAGAGTCCAATGCTGGTATTACACATAATATTATCTGATTTTGAATGCAGTACTTCAGCAGATGATGATTAGGCAAATCTATTTATAATTCAATTTTGAAAATGGGTAGGGTGGATGTGTGGGAAGCTTTATTAATTGATTTTGTAATACTGATAAGGCTTTAATCCTCTATTCGATGTGCGGTAGAATATATTTTGTTGTAATGATATTATGAATGCTATATACTGGTACTTAAGGCGCGGGAAAATTAGTTGCAAGTTATCCTTTAGTGATTAAGAATATAGTTACAATGCACGTTTTTTTAATAATTCAAAAATCATCACTTTTTTTGACCCTAATCTCGATTTATCAAATTTCAAGTAGTTTAATTTGTTTCGTTTTATTTTTTATTACTTTCCAAAATTTTGTTTTGTTTAAATTTTTTAATTTCATTTTAAAAGAGGTTTATTTTCATTTCATTTTTCAAATTAACCTTTTAGGCGAGATATTATAAAAATAGTTTATTCTGTAACAAAGGCGCATCGCGCTAATTTTGCAAACGACGGTTTTTAGTGCGAGTGCCAACTTCACATCGCAGTTGTATAGTACTTTTGGTCGCGAGTGACGTTAGTCACGAGAACGAAAGAACTTTACGCACCTTGGGAGCGGCCAAAAGTGGAACTAACGCTATTCGCGGGCCGAAAGAACGCTATCGGGCTTCGCCCTCTAGCGTTCTGTTGTCCCTTGGAGCGGAAGTTCCACTTTCGGTACGCTCCCGCGGACCGTAAAACATCGTACTGCCCTCGGCGCTGGTGGCGCCCTCGGACGTAATATACTATCACATCGCAGCCGAAAGTATAGAACATATTCAGTAATTCCATAAATTGATAATTGCCACCAAAAAGATCCTGGCATGCGCGCCATCAGCAGTAGTTTTTTAAATACATTTTTCATATTATTTTATATTTTTTTATTATATTAGAAATAAATTCATATATTTGTTAATATTTTTTAAATAACCGAACTTCCAACGACAACGCTACTTCAATGATTTCTAGCCAAGAATCAAATTCGATCATTTTTTACAAGGATCCATGATTATTTTATTAAAATTACTACCCAAGTTTTTTTAAGAAATGTATGACAATTTATGGATTTCAAAGTATTTATATTTTTCTTACATTTTTAATTACTTTGATTAATTCAAATATATTTAATTAAATATATTAAAATTTATTGATATTTTTATTTACTGTTCTCAAATTCATGTTATTTTTTATTATTTATTAAATAGTTTAATTAATTAACAAATTTTTTTTCCAAATGAATTTTGTAAAATTATTATAAAATTATAAAATTATTGATATACTTAATCCAAATGTAAACTGTACTAAAATATACAGATGGACATAAAAGTAGTTAAATTTATTACATTTTAACAAGTGGGCGGGTATTAGCTACTATTAAATTTATGTATGATATTGGGCACCGTTACACGTGACTTAAGAATACACTCAACACTATTAAGTGTTATTCTCAATGTTCTTAATTAAAATGCTATTTCTCTACTAAATTCAGCTTAATGAAATTAATATAACACTTAATTAATTTATATACTTAGAAATGTTACGAATAATTTATGTAAGCAATTGTGAAACGAGTTATACTCATAAAAATGTATAACAATGGTGCGATGTCGAAATTATTTTTGTAGCATATAATTTTAAAGGATTTTGTATTTAAAAAAAAAGCTAAAATAAATATAACTAAATTTAATTACTACTTACCATGTTATAACATTTTTATTATAATATTTTAATATTTAACTTTCTAATGGTATTCGATTTACGACAGAAAGACAGAAAAAATGTTTCTGCAATGTGATAGCAAGAGAGGTCGTAAGTCGAAATGGACTCGAATGTACCATTAGAAGGTTAAAACAATTGATTTTATTACTGTCAATATTTATGAAATTGTTAATTATAATAATTGTATTATAATAATTATATTAAAAATATATTATAATATATTGTTATTATAAAATGTCTTATATTTCATGTTATCATAATTATTAATATTTATAAAATAATAATTATTATTTAATAATAAATGCTTCAGCAATCAATAACGTGGAAAATTATTAGGGGAAACTAGGGCTAATTGTGATACCTTTTACTTTCTGTTGAGCAAAGTAATTTTATTAGGGTAACTTTGCACAATCTCTCATAACAATATTAAAATGCGACAAATATACCAATTCTATAAAAAATATATAATTAATAATTGATACTTTTCGAATTGGTTAAAAAAATTTAATTTTAAATCTTATAATTGTTGTGACAGATTGAAAAAGTAAACCCATTTATAGAGATTTTTTTATAATATTCAATGTTAACTTATAAAAGGGTCTTCTGTGCACGATAATAACCATAAAAACCGTCTTTCTAACCTTATGTAATGTGATGTATTTTTAGTACAGTGAACGAATTACAATGGATCATCTATATAGGGTAAATTGTAATAGGAAAGGGAACATCAGTAACACTGGAATTTATTAAATGGAACAAAAAATTCTAAATGATATAAAATCGTTTAGTCGTTAAATTTTATTGCTGAGTTAACACATTTTTATGGGTAAAAAGTAATTTTGTATTTAATGAACAAATTAACATAGGATAAAAAAGTAAAATAAATAAATAAATACAATAAAAATGTTTGTATAATAATCGAATTAAAATCTAAAATATTGATAATGTAATATTTAAAAATAATACATACAAAAAAGCGACAATAATAAAAATTTCTTGTAATTGTTCATTATAAAAATGAAAAATCTATAATATGTAAATATGAAGAATTAAATTTAAATTAGTAAAAATTAAATAGTTTTATAATATTCGCTGAAAAAAAATATTATAATAAGAATTTAGATTCAATATAAATTTTTAACTGTAAATCATTTCTATAAACACATTTTGGAATTGACAACATTTTTATTAAAGGTTGGATCAAAATTCTACAGACTCAATTTAAGAAAAGGAAAATAACAAACAAATAAAATGGAATAACATGCAATCATTTACAGAAAAATGAATTTGTTTTATTTTACTATATCGATTTACTTAGACTAAATATTAAAAATAATAAAGTAATAGTTTAAATATTAATTTTAATTTTAATGTTTCGTTTAACATCAAAGTTAAAGTAAATAAAAATATATTATGTAAAAAGAATAAAAAGAATGATAACGAAAATTCCAATAAATATAAAAAATGTAGTTTCTTACAAAAGATTAATTTTTATGTAATTAAGTAATCTTATTCAGTTTGTGTGACTGATTTTATCCATGTGTTATTTTAATAAAATTATAAGCCTCAATAAATTCAATAATGAAAATAGAATGTTCAACAATTTAGATGGTAAATATCATATCATGTTCGAAATTTTTCATTTAGAATTCGTACGTCGATCTCTCGTGAATACACGACAGATACGTGATATACATGTGTATCATGTGACCGGCTTTTTCAGCTATGAACTTCAGCTTTATGGTAACTTTGCATACAAAACAGTATCAGATTGTTAATCAAACTATAGGTGATGCACTTACGTACGCAACTTGTTGTTTGACAAGTAATAAATTTTGATTAAAAAATTAAAGGTGTAATCTAAGTTTTTAAATAATAAAATCTTTACTTTAAGTATATATTTTTTATGCCACACGTAACTTTAATTTTGTTAATATTAATGTAGATGTAACATAAATAATACTTGCATATTTGATTATGTGCGATTGAATATAAATTTTTTTTTAATTTATTATTTTACAATTATTACATCACAAACACTATTAAAAATACCCAAATTATTAGTAAAAGACGTTTAAAAAGAGGTAAATGAAAAATTTGTAAAATTTATGTATAATAATGTACTCGACTTATAACTCACAGGTCAATGTACCAAATTCTGACTGAACTGAAGCAATCGTTTTATACATTCTTCAGAAACTTCGTTGATTAAATTTTGTTTATAGATAATTCATAATTCAAATTAGATTTTTGTGGGATTATCAAATTTTCTAAAGATCATTATGTACCTATTTTTGAAAAATATTTATAAATAATCTTCATGTAAAATTATTACCTAAAACTATCTATATTCTAGAATATAACAAATAAAAACTCATTAAAATAAATAATTATTATGTAAACGTAAATATAATTTGAAAAATAATTTTAAAAATTGAAAAAAATGTACAAATACTCTTTTTAAATACAGAAAAAATTTTGATGGAGCAACAATAGTTTTAATAATTTAAACAATTACATATTTAACATATACAACAATTTCATATAAACTATTACACAGATTACGATTCTATATTTAATCTTGTATAAGAATCATTATTCAATGATGATGAAAAATTATTCTTCTAAATTACTTTTAATGCAGAAACTGACGCAATTTAACATAATGATAATAAATTTATATTTGTAATATTTAAATTTGACTGAATTGTCTAAATCTATATTTTCAATATGACTCGAAATGAAATTTTTTCAGTATTGAATATTTTGACTTTTTGCATACTCTATTAATTTGATTATAAGAAAACGAATAAATTATTATGGAATTCTTTTTCATTAGAATAAAGTTCATATTTGAATATATTTTATTAATATAAGACGATCTAATATATAAACAAAAGTTGCACAAAATTGGCTTAGGTTTTTTAAACCAACTGGACAATACATCGGTAC